>JAMQGT020013490.1:0-148020 GCA_024447675.2 Pterophyllum scalare
ACCAATACAGTGCACTAACCAAAGTCAGCAGCCATCAAAATATTATCTATTATTTTATGAGCGTCTGGCTGGTGTTGAGCTTGCAAGATTCCTTGTTTGTTTGCCTGAGCACCTCTCAATTAGATTTAAAGCCAGCCTTAAGTGTGCCAAAAATCATTTAATAATTGAAAAATACTTGTTTTGATGGGAATATTATTAATAGTTATTGCTGAATTTACAGGAAAAAAATATGAGTCAGTTACTACTACTATAGCATTGCTATCTGCTACAGTGTGGGCTTTTAGTGAAGTTTTACCTCACTCACTTTGCTTGTGTCAGTTGTGATGATAGATCCAGTGTGGAGCATGTCCAAGATGAATACGTTGTGCTGAGTAATAAAAAATAAAATTAAATAAAAACAGGAGACAAATGACCAACTAAGAGTGCTGGCCAGCGCAGCAATGAGACCAAGTGACAACCTGTACTCCATATAATATATGATGTGCGTGCATGTGGGTTTATGCGTGTGTGCTTGTGCGCATGCCACGTTCATGTCTGAAAATGAGAGAAATGTCCTCCTTAAGAGAATGCTCTGTCATGACAGATTTACAGTGTGCTGCTCACCTTGCTGTGGAGAACAGTGTGCCTTAAAAGACTTTAGCACTTATTTATCAGTGTGTGGTGCGTGGAAAAGGCGTGGTGGTGGTAGTTTGTTCTGACAGGTAATTTCAGTCTCTAGCTGTGCGATATCGGGGTCAAAATTCAGAAAAACACACATTTTTCGTGGATGCACATTATACACACAGACTGAGTCCTGGGGGCAGCTGTCATTTCAGCTGTGCAAAGACAAACGCATGCTCTACAGTGCTACGCAATACTGCTCTAGAATTTAAAAAATTCACGTTTTATGCTTGTAAAATGTAATTGATAAGACGCGATCAACCTTGAAGAGTGTGTCAGTTAATTGGGCCACCCTGCTTAATCGTTGAGTTCGGAGTGTTTTTAGTGCGCGTGGCCACAGGAGTGTAAAATCAAGCACATAGTAAAATTCACAGTCTGCTTACTTAAAACTGCAGCGTTTCAAACCTGACATTAACATCAGTACAAAAACTGTGCTTCAGGAGCATCATTGAATGAGCTTCCGTGATGAAGCAGTTCCTGTAGGTGGCCCAGTACTTTCCACCTAATTGTGTGCACGTTTTACAGAATAAAATATTGGATAAAGCTGGGTTCACAATCTTTAAGTTTAAAGTCTTTGAAGAGTTTTGATTTTGGATATCTCTTTTTAATCATTTTATAAATTCTAAAATACAGGCAGAAAAACTTTATATATATATATATATATATATATATATATATATATATATATATATGCTTATTTTCAAAATATATGCAAATGTGGTGTTATTTTATTAGATTTGCAATAATTTGCAGAAATGTCCAATAAGTAATTTTTTCAAATCAACCTTAGTGTGCATGGAAAAAAGAAAAAAATTTTGGCCTGCAGTTCCTCTCCTTGTAGCTACTCGCACTGTTTCTGTGTGTGCTGTATAGAACTATTTAGTGTATTCATCATTTTTGCCCAGAGTTTGACACATACAGTAACATCTTTCTTTTTAGAAAATGGAAACAGTGGTGCCCCAGAGTCTCAATATGCCTGTCAATCCACTGCTCATACATAATACATTAGTGCATAATCACTTGCTAACGACACCTATGCGCAGTTGTTTATTAATAAATGTAAATGTAAATGTTTGCAGGTCCCTTGTGGGATGTAAAATGCAGCAAGTGATCTCAGAAATAATTGTGCATTTATGGGGAAAACACACTGTCATCCGTGGAAGGGTGTATACATTACATAAATTGTAAAACACTATAGTGGATTTGATTCTATATGTTAGCCTCACTGCGCTAAAACTGTGTTTGTGCTATTATAAGTAAGCAAACAAGCTTTATGGGTATGAGTGAGCATATCTGTATTCACAAATAAGTCATTTTCCAACAAATGAACCTTCATACAAAGTGTAAGATGTGTGTCCGTGTGCGAGTACAGTGATTATGACTTTAACATTAATGGCATGAGGTGACTACAGTATGAAGCATCCCTCCTTTTTGAATATAAAACAATAGGCTGCTTGCAGGTCAAGTGGCTGATTCTTCAAATAAAGTGTCCATTTGGCAGCGGTGGATGTGCACGTCATAAAAAGCTGTGTAAAAATTGTGGAGCTCCTTTATTAAATAGCTATCATGGGCTTTTTGCAATATGGCTGCTTCTCTCATGCTCTGTAGTTGTTTGACATAAGGAACTGTTTCAAATAGTATTTACTCAGCAAGTAGGTACACTCACAAGCCACTATACAGTTGCTCATTCATGCAAATATCAACCAATCATATGGCATCAATTCACTGCATTTAGGCATGGTCAAGACAACCTATTGAAGTTTAAACTGAGCATCAGCATGGGGAAGAAAGGTTATGTCACTTTGAATAAACAACATGAAAGCATGGATCCGTCCCGCCTTGGATCAGTAGTTCAGGCTGCTGCTGGTGGTGTAATTGTGTGGGGGATATTTCCTTAGGACACTTTTGGCCCCTTGTTTAAACACCACAGCCTACCTGAGTAGTGTTGTTGACCATGTCCGTCCCCTTATAACTACAGTGCACCCATCTTCTGATGGCTGCTACCAGCAGGACAACGCAACATGTCACAAAGCTCAAATCATCTCAAACTGGTTTCCTATACACGACAATGAGTTCACTGTTCTCAGTCACAAGATCTCATCCTTTGGGATGCAGTAAAACTGGAGCTTCACATCATGGATGCGCAGCCAGCACATCTGCAGCAACTGTGCAATGCTGTCATGTCAACATGGCCCAAACCCTCTGAGGCATACACATACTGTACAGGCCCAACCAGGCACAAGGAGGAGGGGCACAGACACTGCTAAATAGCATCTACTTCCCCTGTTCTCTAACATTCTTCATCGCAGACTTATGACATGCCACCTGAGGCGGCGTGTGTGTTTTCAAATGAGTAACCCACCCTTGGGTCCTTTTAAAAGACCTCAATCATCAGCCCCCATCTGTTTTCGGATTCCCTCGTTTGTCTCTCATGGGGCATGTCTCTTGTGTGTGCACTTTATAGATCATAAGTGCCCTGAAATAATCTGTCATTGCTCTGACTGGTCCTTGTCTCTATCTTTAACACATACAGTATTGTATAGTTCATCATACAATCTTTGTATAGTATATTTGCCCCTATAGTATAGTAAAGCTTTTTTATAAGTTCTTATCACAAAGGGAACAATCCAGAGCCACTCAAAATAAATTCGTTTTTGAGCATTTATATCTGCTTTGTTTCAAGAGAACGTTGGCTGGGCATAATGCTGTGATCAGAGAATACGAGTGACCTGGAGGGTGGGCTTGGAAGAAAATGACAATTTTTGGGAGGAATGTTATTGTTTTTTTTATGTTTTTTGTTGCTGTTGTTGTTAATGTTGGCACAATTAATGCTCTTTTTGTCCCTCAACATCTAAATGGCTAAGAAAACATTATTAATTGAGAGTATTCAACGCAGCTGTAATGCTGTGTGTGCTCTTATTTGCTTGCTCCAGTGTACTAGTCTTTTTAACTCTGATGCAATAACAGCAGAAAAAAGAAAACCTTACCTCCCCTCATCATATTACCCATCCATTCCAAAATAAGAGTAAAAATATCTCTAAAGATACAAACTCTTTCAAGGGTTAGTCGTCTCCCTCTCTCTTACTTCTTTCGTACCTCTCCTTACTTCAGGCTCACGTTTATAGTCAGATTTTTTTGTGAGGTGCTTCATCCCTGCTGTCTTCACCCTTTTCTGCCCCCCCTGGGCCAGGTAATTGTCTGTGTTTCTGAGTGTCTGCAGGGATGTTTACTCTGGGGGTTGTTGAGGGTCATTTTGAAGCATACACACACTTCAGTCTGTGTCCGTATCCTAGCAACACACATCAGGTCCACCTGTTTGATAGCCGTCAGGCCAAATACAAGCACGCACACACAATCTGATCCATCCTTCCTTCCACCTTCTTTAGCAGGCCCATATTTGTGTATAATAACATAAAAGCATGGTTCATTTTAGGCATGACATGGGTTGTTACAGTACAACCACAATGACAGTCCTGACAATAACAACAAGATTACATGCAGAGAATAGGCAATCAAGTTGAGTTATTATTATTATTATTAAAGGTCCAGAGTTATTGTGAAGTGCTGATGCATCATGTTTAAAACTGCTTGCAAAAACTGTACTTAAAATCTTTTATGAGCCAGAATCATAAAAAAAATTTGCTTCAGTGTAGCTTCACGCTTAAGAAATAAAGTTTAGCCAGCGTATGAGAGTGTTTGCATTTTTTCAGACAGATGGTTTCAGAGTGCAAAATGGGCTTGTATCTAAAAAAAAAAGAAAAAAAGCAGCCTTGGCTCTGGTACTGCTCCCAGCACCTCTTTCTCTGCTGGTAGTCACATGTAATTGGGTTCAGAACTGCACTGCATGTCCAATCAAATGGCTTAATACTACTCACCTGGTTGCTTGGAGGCCAATCAGATTATTTTAATCACAAAGCCCACTCAATCCCCTTATCGCTGGGTGATTTCACCTGGGCGTGTGTGTGTGTGTGTGTGTGTGTGTGTGTACAATCAGCAGCAATTTAAGGGGGCATGTTGGTATCATGAAATGTCACCACGAAACCACAGATACTAAACTACCTTTTCACAATTACTTTTGTCATCATGTGGTGGGTGCTGTTATTTGCGGCATGAAAGCTGCATGGTGGAGGCCTCCTGATTCTACATGGGCATAAAAGTCTCCAACAACAAGTCCCTGGTTCAGTTACTGGCCCGCTGAACCAACATCATTCTTCTTTCCCATATTTCCTGTCATTATCCTGACAGTTACTATCTAAAAAATTCAAATTTTACACACAAATAATTGGGTCATCCTACTAAATTAACTCTGTCTACTAAAGCCACTAATTATGGCCAAAATGATAGTCACAGTTATTTTGATCAATATTGGAATTATTTTTCACAATTATTCATTGATTTTAGTGACAAAATAGTTTTTATTGCACTGTCACGTAATTATGACACTGATTTCACATCCATGTTGCAGCTAATGTAAAAATATTTGCATTAAAATGAAACTGGTTCTCCTTATTCACCCAAATTCAGTGCAGCAAAAAATACAAAAAAACTATATCAAAACTTAAAAACTAAAATCAGCGGGGCACTGTTTTCACTTTTACATTCAATTCAATTGTATTTATCAACAATCATATCAAAGGCACTTTATATTGTACAGTAAAGGCCCTACAATATTATGCTACATGCATTCCTGTTAATTAAAACTTCTTTAATTAAATAAGGTGTTTAAATAAGGTGGGTATTCACCTGGCCCAAGTGGATCTCCTAGAATTTTATTTAAATATAAAATCTTTCACTTTATTCATTGTTCCCGCACGATTGAAGCAAATAAAACTAATAGTTTTGATTGCTGTGAGATCCCTCCACATTACTCATGAAGTGTTTTGCATAAAGTGCAGGTGTTGACACATTAAGTAACATATCTTTTGTCCAGTAACCATTTGCTTGAAACCTCTGTGTTTAATGGACACATATCTTTGGTGGTTTTGGTGCATCTTGGTGAGCTATGGATGCAGTAATACACTGAAGAGACTCGCTTTTATGGACATCTGAGATTGGTGTTGCATGTTGGATTGTTTCGAGGGAAGCTCTTTGCCTTCTGCTCTACCAGGCATTTGAATTTTGTTGTGCATCTGTCTTTTAATTTAGTGTTACTCATGCAGACTAGTCCTGGATCACGACGGATGATTGAAAAACAAGACTGAGATTAAAATTTGATTAACTGTGCAGCCCTTCCAGCTGCGGATGTTATAGACGGGCAGGACTGATAATGTTTGTTGCCTAGCTACAACATTATCATTTTATTATTAACCATAGCTGCTAGCCGCTACTTTAATGTTAACTTAACAGACAGCTCATTTGGCTATTGGGTAATTGTTAATACTTCAACAGCTAAGGTTAACATGCGCACATGTCTGCAGTGGTGCTATGAGAAGTTATGTGTCAACTGGAGGAGTCCAAGAGAGCACTGTTGGAATTGATACTGTTGTAAATCAGTGTCTGACAGTTTAGTTGAGCCTAAATTAATAACCAATCACTTCCTAATAAAATATTTTAAAAGAAATACAGACTGTTAAAAAGATTTGGAAATTATTGAATTATTTATCTATTGTTTGGTTTAAGTCACACAAATAAAAGTCTATATTTTTCTGGCCTTTTTTTGCATCGCAACACATCCCTGCACAGTGGCCTACACAGCTTGAAACAGCTTACCTGCAGCACTCCACAGTGGCTTTACAACAACACATCACGTGGGTCCATGCTCCATTTAGGAGTTCTTTCAGTTGCCTGACCCCAGAATGGAATAGAGGTGGAAGAAAAGAGGAGCCGTCTCTGTCGTGTTGTACCAGAGCGCTGACAGAAGGAGTGAGGGAGACAAAGTGAGGAAGGACAGCCATGATTAATGTAGAGGCTGTGTAGACCCAAGAATATCTTCCCACTGCCCTCCATCTTAGCTAATGTGACCTGCCATATAGGTCACTCATTACAGTGTGTGTGCACGTGTGTTAGTATGGACAGACTATGGCTTTAGGTGCTGTACTTTCTCACTAATATATATATATATATATATATATATATATATATATATATATATATATATATATATATATATATATATATATTACTGAATAATGCCCAACCACCTGCAGATGCATCTATTTAGGTGACGATGAAGATTGTGGCCACACAACCCAGGGCACGACTTCCCCCATCACTGACATGGTCCCACCAGAGGAGATGCTTGGGGATGTGAACACATCTCTAATCACCATCTCTTCTACCAGTATCACTGAAACCAGTGATCTCATTAATGTTCTAATCCTAGGAGCACTTGAGTACAAGATCACAAATGCATGTATAGAAAGTCACCCCCATGGAGAATAAGGCGAGACAAAATCAGGGACTTCTGGAAGGATGTTAGTGTGCTAACAAAGGTGCAGAAGGATTTTATGAGAAAAAGGTCCCAGATGAATAAGAGGTACTACAAAATGTTCATCAATGGGGCTTTAGAAACTACCAAACAAGGGCTCACCCCTCTGGCCACTAGGGATACACCAGAGAAGCAGAAGCCAAGAGAAAATTTGGCCTGTTTGCCAATGATCCATCCAGTGTGTACTGTCAGCTGCAAGGGAGCAATAGTATGAGGGCAGGCCCATTCAGAGCTAAAACTGAGCAATACTTGAAGATCTGGGAGAAAGAGACAACACACAACACCAACACCAAGTGGCTGATGGGACTAAGAGCAGACAACCTCACAGAACATGCATGACATCAAGCTGTATGTCAGGAGTAAGCGAGACATTGACTCATTGATCCACCTCACTAGGATCTACAGTCAGGATATCAGGATGTTATATAGACTGGAATAACCTCCCATGTTAGGCCAAATAGGTACAAAGAGGTTTTATTGCAGGCTGTGCAATGGTGTCCCGGAGACAGTCCAGTACATGGTAGCAGGATGTAAGATGCAAGCTAGAACAACATATAATGAGAGGTACAACCAAGTGGCTGGGATAGTGTGCAGGAACATCTGTGCTGCAAATGGATTAGAACTCCTCAATTCCCAATGGGAGATACCACCAGAGGTGGTTGAGAACAACAGGGCTCAGGTCCTGTGGGACTTCAAGTTCCAGAAAGACAAGCAGCTGCTGGCCAACCAATCAGACATAGTGATGGTTGACAAGGAGCAGAAGACTGCAGCTGGGAAAGATGTGGCAATCCTAGTGGACAGCAACATCAGAAAGAAAGAGGTACGAAGGGCTGACGGAACAACTGGAGCAGATGTGGAAGGTAAAGTCCAAAGTTGTAATAGGAGCTTTAGGAGCTGTAAACCCGAAACTGGAAGAGTGGCTCTGGCAGATTTCAGGCACTGTCTCTATCCAGAAGAGTGCAGTCCTAGGAACAGCTAAGATACTGTGCAGAACCCTCAAATCTCCGGGACCCAAGCCTGAGGAACATGCACACATAACTCACCCAAAGGGGTTGAGGGGGAAATCATATATATATATATATATATATATATATATATATATATATATATATATATATATATATATATATATATATATATATATATATATATATATATATATATATATATATATATATATATATATATATATATACTCTGTGTGCTTCTCATTTATGCTTGGACTGTTCAGTTTCATTATTTTGAAAATGCAATCATAATCCAGTCCATGAAGATCAAATATGACTTTATAACTTTCACTACAAGAGCCTTAATAATTTAGAAAGGTAATAATAATAATAGCAGATTGTAAATTGACTTTTTCACATGCTAATGTAATTCAATTTCCTTTTCCCTCTTTCTCACCAACACTACTGATTTCGTTTCTTTCATCATTCACTGATTTTTCCCATACCCCGCCCCCCCCAATCTCTCTGATCACCCTTTGCCCCACTATATCTCATCCTCTGCTCCTTTCATTCTCAGATATATGATGAATGTGACGTGGGATGGCAGAGACTTGTCCTTCACCGAAGACGGCTACCAGGAAAACCCAAAGCTGGTGGTCATTGTTCTTAACAAGGAGAGAGAGTGGGAGAAGGTAGGATCTATATCTATATATTCCTGCATTGAATAGCTTTCATTTCTTCAAAAAAGATTATGAGTTTGAGGGGAAAAAAATTCTCTAGGGACTTTTTAGCGGTCGATGCTCCAGAAATTCAACCAGCCAGATTGCTTATTTAATCACCACCATAGCTTGCAGCTTTGCTAAGCATTTTAATATGATAAACTTGCACAGTCTGCCATCAGAACATGATAGTCATGGTTTCTGGAAATGGTTCTTAGTAACCTACATAGATATTGCAATAAAATCATGATGATTTGTTGACTTATAATGAATGATTTGTCACATGCATTAAATCAAATGTGCCCTTGATTAAAAATATAAGAACATTTCCAAATGATCAAAAACTTAAAAGATCATTCTTCTTTCAGCTGCTCCCTTATTCACCAGGCATCACCACAGCTGATGCATCCCCAGTGTCGAACTCAGGATATTGTGTTAACCACTATACTATCACTATTAGAAGGGCCCAAAATAAAAATGAAAGAAAACGATGTTCAACCACTGCCCACCATCTTTGACTTCTACAAGTCACCACTGAGACATGCAATGTAAAAACAAAAGCATGAGCACAGTATTGAAAATGCTACCTCTGTCTCATCATACACAACATTTAATTGATCAATGAGCTCATTCACAGAGAAGCTTATGGATTGCTGTAACTGGTTAATGTTAGGTGACTCCTGTAAAGAATGGCCACTGTAAAAGGCTTAGTATTCGTGCCATTTTAATGGACTTTAAATGGCAGTCATGTATCTTTACACCTACATCTGACTCCCTCATACTTACTTAAATACCTCATATTTAATGCCCCAATTGCTCATATTTTAGAGTGGGTGAGGCTGAAAGGACAAGTTTAAGAGAAGGACGAGGAATGAGGGAGAAATTGGAAGGAAGTGCATAAGGCAAAATAAATAATTGTGTGTTTTAAGGTCATCGTCTTTTCTTTGCATTGATTTGATTTTGTCACTCTCTTCTACAATCTCCTCCCTTTGCCCGTGTCTCCTCACACCCCTCTTTCTCTTCTTTGCCTCCCCCCCGATGCTCTTTCCCTTCATCCTCACCTCTCCTCTCCTCCTCCACCTTTTCTTACATTTCCTACTTTCTTTTCTCCTTTCCTTTCTTCTCCAGCCCAGATCATTTGTAGACTCCAGTGTTTTCTTTTCTCTGATAGGGTCTCAAAGCACAGCTGAGACCTGTTACAGTGGTGGCACCAGTTCTTGTGCATGCATGTGTGTGTGTTGACCCTTCAGCGCTGGTTATTGACAAAAACACTTTCAGGAGACTTGTATAGCCACAAAGCAGTTGTTATTCAAGTCAGATCAATGTGTGTATCTGTGTCAGTGCCTTAAAGTTTGCAGTTGAGTTTGCCGCAATCCACACAGTCTCCACCTGATCTTTGAGACTGGCTGTTTCATATTTCATACCTATACACACACACACACACACACACACACACACACACACACACACACACACACACACACACACACACACATACACACACACGCACATGCATGCAAAAGACCCTTTGTTGATGTGCTAAGGAGAGATAGAGGATGGTGTTTTGAATACAGAGCCTGGGAAATTGATCAGCACCACTTGGTATTGTGGTTCACAGAAAGAGACTGAAAGCAAGAAACACACAGAGACCCAAAGTGGAAACATAATTGGGAGCTTCACTTTTTCTTTCTCTCTCTGTCTCTCGTTCTCTCTCTCTCTCTCTTCACACACACACACACACACAGACACACACACTTTCTCACTCTGGTGCTGCTGTCCCACCCATGTGCCAGATAGCAGCGGCACACAGAGAGAGACCCATGATGATCAAGAGGTAAAAATTCAGTAACTGCACTAAAATATGGATATGCACTAAAATATAAAATGTGTCCCCTTGGGGCACAGGAGAGACAGAGAGAGGAGTGCTGTATAGAACACTATCAGGATGAACAAGTGATAGAGACAGATGGGAGGAAATATCGAGAGCAAATGATCGCAAGAAACGGAGACCCAGAGAAAGAGAAAGTGAGAAAAGTAAAAGGAGGAGAAGAAAGGTAGAAATGAGCCACCGGCATGTGTGTGAGTTCCCTATTTTAAGCACACCTGCTCCTCTCTGCAACACATACCCACATGCCATCGGTTAGATGATAGGTCCATTTCTTTTCTTTTTTTTTAAGTTTAGAGAAGAGCTACCTTTACAGTCATTACACCTATGTAGTCACATGTGTGTGTGTGGTGTTTGGATTTATTTTTTTAATGATTATGTAACTATCTGTGAATAACCATTTAATTCAAATGAAGCACAGTTTGCAGGAAGTCATGAGGGTATGTTTGCCTAGATAATGAGGCTGGAGCCTGTGTGGATTTTTTTTTTTGGGGGGGTGTAAAAGCTTTAGTTAAAAAAAAAATCTTGGTTGACTAAAATTGTTCCTGCACTTCAACTAATCAGTTTATCCTAAGGGAAAAAATAAATAAATAAATAACAGCAGTGTACAGTGCAGTTTACCTACTAGCAATATTAGTCTAAATTAATTATAAGTAAACATACAAGCTAGTGTTTACTGCATATTAAATCATTTTAAACAAGTTATTTTATACTGAAGTGATAGCATACTTGGAACCAACTAGAGGGCACCTGCAATGTTCATATACTATGAAATTCATACTGTTTAGAAGTCTTCAGTCACCTCTCTATCTTCACATTTAAAATGGTCTTGAGCAATAGTTCTTCAGGCTTTCTGAAGGTCTTTCAAAGTTTTTCAATGATCGTTGGCTGCCTTTTCACGTAGTTTCAGTCCAGTGCTTCACCTGACCATTTGCAGAGTGATGTGTTTTTGTTTACTTGCCTGCTAAGCCACTTAGACACTGACCAATGAATCACTCAAGTGTGAAAAGGCCTCTGATTGCAAGGGAATGAACCAGTGTTGTGTCTAACAAGCTTTGAAGGTCAGTATTTGGTGCGATCACATAGCATTCTCTCAACACAGTCTGAAACTCTGTGAGGCCAGGCTTTCTTCTCATTTCTTTAAGTCAGTCTTCAGAAACAGTTCTCCAGGCTTCTTAAGGGCCATTCAAAGCTCTGCTTTTTGTTCCAGTTTTTCTATACAAGATGATGCCCACGCTGCTTGGATAATGTCTAGGTTTGGGCTCTTGGAGACGGCCAATGCATGACTGGTAATGTTCCAAATATACTTTTACTGATCTCCATTAGTTACAGAAATACTGTCAGCCATTCTTCCTGGGGTCTCCAAATCATCATTGTCGAGATCCTGAAAAATGAAGTTGTTGCCAATCAGATGCTTTACAGATGGTATTGCTTAATTGATCAAAATCTGACTATACTTTTCTGCAGCCACAATTCCATTAATGACATTCTAAAATATGACGTCACTGTCAATGAGAACTTTTCTAGATGGTATTTCATGGGTAGTGAAAACCTACAGTCCTTTCCACACAGATCTCCTACACCACTGGCTAGAAGAGGAGCCCAAAGCATGACAGAGGTTCCACCATGTCTTACAGATGGCTGTTAGCAAAGCTTGCCTGTTATACCTCTCTCCTGACCTCCTCCATTACATATTGATGATGATTCGAACCAAATACTTCAAATTTGGATTCCCTTCATAGGACCTGTTTCCACTGATTTCCAGTTCTTGTGTAGTTTCTGGCATACCTTAGCCTTTTCTCCCCAGCCTTCCCTTTGTTAAGAATGGTTTCTTACAGCCACCATTCCACCCATAAGACTTCAGTGAATAGTAGATGGGTCAACAAATGGTCAGGTACAAGGACCAGACTGCAACCCTGGGCGAAAAAACAGCCAATGTCGGAAAGAAAAACTTTGAAAAAACCTTAGAACAAGAGAAAGTCTGGAGAACTGTACTGTCTAAGAACACTTTAAAAAATGACAAGAAGTTTCTGGCTCCTTAGAAGGAAAAAGATGGAAGAGTAGCCAAAGACTTTTTGCAAACTACTGTATGAGCTTTCGACTGCTCCATAACTAGTTTAAATAAAACCTAAAGTAACACGATTTATCATGACTCATTAAAGTATTAATTTCACTTAATATGTATTTTTAAAAATTTCTAAAACAGAACATCTATAAAGATATTTTACATTTAATGTTATAAATATGAAACTGAATTTATAATATTACCTTAATATTAATGGAAATTATTTATGTCACGATAAATGTTTGATAAAATAACATTAGGCACTGATCACAAATGAACCAAACCCACCCTTTAAATCAAGTTTAAATAATCAAAGAAGCCTTATGACGATATTCTTTCTAATCTTGTAATCTGTGTAATTTTGGAAACTTTAGAAGTATAAAATGTTAACTGCTTCAAACTACTGTTCAACACATGCAGTAGCTGTCATACCCAAGTTTAACAGAGGACACATAATCCTTGCAACTCTACTCAGTATGGACCATATCCATGTCCAAATTTAGACCCATGCACATTTTTGCTCCTCTTATTGGATCAAAATATATTAAATATTATGTTTGATTAAATATTGTGCTTCTCATATCTATGAAAGTCTGAAACACTGCAATTGTACTTGGAATCATTGTGTAGCTTCATCATCAGCATGAGAAAAGTGTACTTACCGATCAGAACAAGGGTGTTATGTTTTATTCCTGCTGAGTCGATGGAGTGTGTAAACTGCTTCAGGAACTGCTGTGGTGTTAGCAGCCAGTTCACAAAATAGTTATTACAGACAGCATGGGATTTGTGCTTGGAGAATCACAATATGGAGAGCAGACACACAGAAAAAGCCCACGTGCACATACCCACACTTGCAAGTCAACAGACAAACACACACATGCGTCTTCGATTCAGGCATCGCTATTCTCTGGGTGTTTATGAAAGGGCTTGACTTTAACGAAATATGTCTAAATTAATGGATTCCGCTTCCTTTCGATTTTCCACTCTTTCATCCTCTTTCTTCATGCCCTCATTTTTCTCGCACAAACGCTGGCATGCACGTGCATCCGGACACATGCACGCAAATACACATTCAGAGCAAGTGTAGGGTGTAGGAGAGGGAGAGCAGAATCCATTTTCCTGACATAATTTTGTCTGACAGGAGTGACAGATACTGTTTTATGACTGAATGGGTTTCTCCATGCTATTAGGAACTCATTCTCCCATAATGCAGCTTGCCACAATAATAACTCTCCCAGTGAGACTGGCACAGAGAATGTGCTTGGTGTAAAAGCCATGACCCTGGCTTTACATTATTCTTTTATCATCCTCCCTCTCTTGTTCATCCAGGTGCTGGTTTATTATAGCCCTTGAATATGTATCTTTCTGTGTGTGTGTGTGTGTGTGTGTTGGGTGGTGTTGGTACTGGTGGTGGAGTTCAAATAGTTTGACAGAAAGGGTGTAAAACAGAGAGACAAATATGAAACAGATGAAATTGAGAAAAATACTTTTTGGTGCAAAGAGCAAGACCTTTAAAAAACAAGCTAAAAAATTATGATAGAATCGAAAGAACAACAAAGCAGAGCAAGTGTGAAATGACAAAAGAAAGAGTGGTAGATGAAACAAGGGGTTTTGAGAAAAAATATATACAAAGAAATACAGCACTTCTGGGACAGAGTGTCATCTCGTCACCAAGTGGCTCTAAATCTATTTCAGACTGATGATGCGATAGGATTGCCACCATGGATTGTTATATTGCTGTAATCCCACAGGCTTTAAGATTGTAACCACACACATACACACAAATGTGCTCTGCTTTCCATGTACAGTATCCGTGCAAAATGTGATATTAGATCTGGGTAGATTCAGCATTTTGTTCTCTGACCAGTCAATAAAGAGAATCCTCCTTCCTCTGTGGGCATTAATTTATAGCCCCTCTTTCTTTAATTGGAAAGAAGGAGAGATTGGGAGGAAGAGGGAAGAGGAGAGCAGCAGGACAGGACATCAGAGGAGTTGCTGAAGTCAGCTTCTTCTTTCCCTCCTCCTCCTTTTTCCTCTCATTTTCTGAGCAGTGCATTTATCTCGCTTCTTAGTTTATTGACTCATCCAACCAAATCAGGACTACTCCTCAAAGATAATATTGATGACTGCAGGAACTGAGTAGGAGGGATCACCATCCATCCATCCATCCATCCACCCATCCATCTTTCTATTTACTGCCTCTTATCTGGGTCTCAGAGGCAGTAGTCTAAGCAGGAATGTCTGGATCTCCCTCTCCCCAGCCACCTCCTCCAGCTCTTCTGGTGGGACACCTATGTGCTTCCAAGCCAGAAAAGAGATATAATCCCTCTAGCATGTCCTGGGTCTGCCCGAGGGCTGCCTCCTCGTGGGACATGCCTGGAACACCTCACCTAGGAGGTGCCCAGGAGGCATCGTGGTCAGATGCCCAAACAATCTCAACTGACTCATTTTGATGTGGAGGAGTAGCTGCTGTACTCTGAGCCCCTCCTCAATCACCCAGCTCCTCACCCTATCTCTAAGGCTGAGCCCAGCCACCCTCTGGAGGAAGCTCCGTTCACCCAGTTGTATCCATGATCTCATTCTTTTGGTCACTACCTTGAGCTTGTGGGCATAGATGAGTGTGGGAACGTAGATCACCCGATAAACTGACAACCTTGCTTTCACACTCAAGTCTCTCTTCACCACACAAGAGTCGACAACGCTGCAGACACCGCACCAATCCATCTGTCAGTCTCCTGTTTTACTCACACTAGAAAAAGACCCTGGGATACTTAAACTCCTCCACTTGGGGCAACAACTGGTTCACTACAGAGAGTGGGCACCCACCTCTTTCCAACTGAGAACTATGTCCCAGACTTTGAGGTGCTAAATCTGATCCCAGCTGCTTCATAATTGCCACAGACCACTCCAGCGTGCTTGATGAAGCCAACATCCATGAAAAGCAGAGACGAGATCCACTGAACCTGACACCCTGCACCCCTTGGCTGCACCTTGAAATTCTGTCCAGAAAAATTTCTCCCCACAGCACAACAGTGCCACCAGATCTCCTTTCCATAACAGTCAAGGGTTCTGGTTTAAATGTTTGCCAACCTGTCCATCAGGTTCAGGTTTACCTCATATGTGCATTACAATGTTGTGTATGTATATATTAATAATTAAAGGTTGATTAGTCAGTGCATGCTGTGTGCTGCGTGTTATGCTCACTAGAAAAAAAGCTATTATAGTTATTTTTCCCACTTTCAAAGAAGCACACAATGGGTTATGCAAAACCAGAGCATATAACTCAGTATAAACAGGAAGAAACAGATGTTTTATCATCTTATAACGACAGCATCCCCTTTGTGTCTTATCAGAATTAGATACGACTCCTCCGCATTTTAACATTACCAATCCTATTTTCTACTATCTCTGTCGCTTTAATGCGTACACACTCATGCAGACACAAATACGCATACATGCATGGGTGCAGATACATTCACTCGTTCACTTGAGAAATGCAAACCCGCTGGGCTAAGACAGGCAGAGAAAACTGCAGCCGCTCCCTGTGAAGAGTGAAGATTACCCACAGAAAGCATGGGCGCCACCTCATCGCACCGTCCGGCTTTGCTCTCCTTAGCACATGTGCCTACGCGAAGACACACTCGTGCGCGTGCACAGATTGAGGAATGTTGCCGACAGCAGAGTGAGCTGTTGACAGTGGTGCCGGCTAAGAGTGGAGAAGAGACTCTAATCCCTGTCAGAGGATAGAAAACCACTCAAAGCAAAACAATTAAAATGCTAATTTTACTTCCTCCTCTCTTCTTGGCTGTTAATGACTTAGCCAGGCGTGCAGGCGAAGTAAAAACGTGTGTGTTTGTGCGCGCTTGTGTGTGGGTAACAAACACTGTCTTATGACTTCGAGGTCAAGTGGGTGACATATTAGCATTACTATAACACTAAATGTGTGTCGGGTGCAACTGTGTTATGATTTTATGAAAGACACTTCATCTTAACCTTTCCGCATTTGTCACTGGTTGAGAAACAAATTCACAATCCAGTTACTAATGTCCACATATGAAAATATGTGAATGACTATGTATATGTGTACAATACTCAGAGCATCTGGCTTATATGAAACTAGGCGAGATGGAAACATTTCTTAGATAGAGGAAATGCGTTAGAGCACTGTTTTTGCCATTTTCTGGCTCCTGAATTATTAATTATTAAAAGTCAAGCAAAGCCTCGCCGCCTGTTGCTGTTCATTATATTCCTCTGCCTTCCCTGTCAGACACGAATATGTATATATATACAGTATGTACACACAGACACACACATAGATCTACAGAAAGATGCTGGTGGGGGGGGGATACCTCCATAGGGGAAAATGTGACATCACAGCTCTGAAAATTTTATGAATTATCCCAGCCCTCACAGTGTTACACTAAATCTCTGTTTCTGTATGAATGTGCATGCATATCAATATCGCTCTGTGCGTTTTGTGAGTCATCTCTGCACGCCATGCTTTAAATGTGCTGTTCTTTACCTTACATTCATACAGGCACGTGAGCAACAATATAGTATGCGCTTGGTTGCAGCTTTTCCAAAAAATAACACAATAGTATTTCTTAGGAAAAAATATGTTTTGTTTTTTTTTGTTTTGTTTTCAGATCAATTTCTCCTCTGATGTATGTGTTGATCACTAAATTGAAACGGTGATTTTCTCACTGTTTTCCATTCATATTTGCTTATAACCGACTTCAATAGATAATCTTGATACGTTATGACTCCCAGGTGGTAAATGTGAGGCCATGAGTCTGACCTTAACAACAGTCAGTCTATTGACTTCCAACCTACTCAGTAATTGGAAAGAAATAAATTGTAGTCTGCTGGAAATGTGCCAAGTGTTCTATTTTTAGCGACTAGTTATTCATTTATCATTTTCTACGTTACTCTTCTTTCACCAGATGGGGAAGCTAGACAATCGTAGTCTGACACTAAAGTACCCTGTGTGGCCACGTTTCAACTCCTTTGGCGATGCTGAGCTTGATGACAACCACCTGTCCATTGTCACTTTAGAGGAGAAACCCTTTGTCATTGTGGAGGACGTAGAAAGACTCACTGGTACCTGCATGAGGAACTCTGTGCCGTGTCGGAAGCATATCAAAGAGTAAGTGTGATATCTTGTCATCCATCTCTACAGTGTTAGCTAGTATCACTCAGCAAGCTAATGCAATGACATTGCTGTGACTACAGAGATTACTGCTGTTAAAATGCTTGTTAAAATGTGTTAACAGAATGAACACACATCTGGGATGCAGTCAGACCCACAAGTATATGGACAATGATTCAATTTTTGTACCCCACCACAGTGGGTTTCAAATAAAATAAAAAAAACGTGATTGAAGTGCAGACTCTCAGCTTTAATTCAAAGGGCTTAATTAAAGGAATTACAACCATTTTTGTACACAGTGCACAGATTGTGTACTTAATAGTAACTAGCACAACTTTAAATATAAGGATTTTTCATATATACTTTTTTTTGCACTTATGGACAATACCAAATGCTGTGTTTCCTCCCTAGAGATGCTTTGCCAGGCCTTTACTGCAGCCACCTTAAGTTGCTGCTTGTTTTTGGGTCTTTCTGGATTCAGTTTTGTCTTCAGTAACTGAAAAGCACATTCTTCTGGGTTGAGTACAGGTGACTGACTTGGTCAGCATTTGACTGAATACGAGCAGAGCGTATACCCCTACACATATCAGAATTCATCCTACTTCTATCAGACTAACTCTGCCTCCTCATAAGTGTTCTTGACTTTGCTCAATGTTGTAAAGTTATTTGTTTTGGGGGTTTTTTTGTTATTTTTTTTTTTTAACCCAAGGAAAAAAAAATCTGCATCCACTCTGGCTGTCTTCCTTGGTTGTCCAGGACCTCATCTTGAAAGTTCCAATGATCAGCTACCAAACCTGAGTTCAACACTTGGAATCAACTCAGGAACTTGTATCTACCTTAGATGTCATGAAAAAAAGAGGGAACAGGCATCACTTGACAACGAAACTGCTTGTCAGTCAATTGTCCAATTACTTTTGAGCCTCTGGAAATAGGGGGCCATGTGTAAAAATGCCCTAAACAGTTAGTATACTTCTTTTGTTAAACCCCTTGAATTAAATCTGAAAGTCTGCACTTCAATCACATCTTGATTGCTTGACATAAAATCCACTGTGTTGGTGTACAGAAGAAAAATTGTCCAAAAGCTTATGGCCCTGACTGTATTATGCAGATTACAAAATACAAAACATGTGGGACTCACCATCAAGTAGCCAAGTATCTGGTATACTTGGTTTTTGAGGTATGTTATACCTATATAACATACCTAATCTATATGACATACATATATAACATACCTATATAACATACAAGCAAACAAACAATAAAGTTGCACTTTTAAAAAGATGAGATACAGTGTTGTCACCTATGTTGATGATTATCTTTATATTTAAACATTAAGCATATGAAAAGCATATAAAAAAATACATCCACTAATATCAGCTATAACCTAAGCTACAGTCATGTTATGTGTTACAGCTAATATTTTTCTAATGACCTGAGCCATTAATGGCAAACATGTTTATTACTGTCACACCGTGAGCTGCACCTAAGCCATCTTTCTCTGTGCTGCTCACTCCTACTCTCCTTCACCCTACCTTGTCTTGTGAAAAAGCCCAACACACTGGAACGGACTGAAATATATTCTAGTCTTAGTGTAACTGATTTACAGGTAATTTTGTTTTACAAAAAGGGGAACTAAGGATCGCATAAAATAAACTTTCATATGAGTGTACTGGATAATCAGAAGGTAATAAATTTACATGATCTGTATTTCATTTTCTGCAGCACCGTTTCTGTGCTCCTCTGTCAGTGCTTTCTGGCTCACTCTCTCCTTTCTCTCACGAATATGGAAAGAGGTGCAGTGTGAATCTTTGCAGCAGCTCTCTTTCCTCCTTAAAATGGAGGTGGCTGCTGAACTCAGCAATTTACTTCCTTACATACTATTTTTTTTTCTCTAAGGCCAAAATACCTCCAGTCCCGTGTTATATTAGATTCCTAAGCACACACACACACACACACACACACACACACAGTGTAAGTGTATGTCACCGAGTGGCTTTAGTGGTACTAAAACAGCATAATAACAAATCACTTCTGGATCACACACATTTTTATGGGTATTTCTTTTTTTTTTTTTTTTTTTTGCACACGAATTCCAGAAAATGCTGGGAGATAGATATTGCAGTCCATGTAGTCTGATACCTTCTCTTTTCTTATGTTCACTCAGCAGGCCTTTACGTGGACTTTGTGCTAGGCAGCTGGCAGCGTAAAGACCTTTCATGTCCCGTCTGAGTAATCTGGACATTTGCATTATCACATGTCACAGCTCCATGGGGCAATGCCTAGAAAAGTTCAGGGCTGTATGTGTGAAAAAGAGCCTAGAATTGACACTTTGTGTCACTCTTTCACTATATAATGTATCTTGTCTACAGCTACTTTGCATCACACAAACAGAGCAGATTAAGCAGTAATAGACTTAGGGAAGTGGCTGACAGAGATTTACTTCCAGAATCACTGTGAAGTAGGGCAGAGAATAAAGCATCTCCAAGGAGGAACACAAACACACATTCACGAGCTCATATACTCTCTGCTGCCACATGTCCACTCACTCACAGGCCAATGCTGCTTTTCTGCCTCCCACAGCGCAATTCCCACTCAAGCATCCGAAGTGTCCATTTGGAGAAAGCGGGATAGATGGAGGGAAAGAGAGAGGCAGACCAGGAGTGGTGAAGGGGTTGGATCGGGGTTGAAGGAGTATCCATGCATGCAGAACCAGAAATTCACTCATCCAGGCCGGGCCTAAGAACAAGCCATACTTACACTCACACTCTCGCAGTCATACACAGACCCACACTTTCCTCTCTGGAGACCCCTCAGGCCCTGTAGTGTTTCTATATCAAGTTGGCCTGCCAAGTTCACAAACAGCCTCCATAACATCACATGCTCTTACTGCCTGAACTGTACAATGGCCTGCCTAAATGGGAACGCTGTGTTCATGAATGCGGCTATTAAAGTTCTGGCCTATATGCTTACTCTGTCTCTGCCCCCACCAGCTGAACACACCAGAAACTTGGCTTATTTTGTCCTTGTTTCTGCTAATATCATCCATTCCTTGTAGCTGTGTTACACTGACATGACTGCAACTTCATTTTCACCTCAACATAACCCCCCCCCCCAAAAAAAAATAAAAATATATAATTATAGTTAAAGCAGCTGTGCTTGTGATGAGGACAAGAAATTTACATATCAAACAGTACATTATAGCCTCTGCCTGGTGTGATCTCTTCTGTGGAGAGAATTGTGATTTTAACCAGTGTAAGTTAATTAGTGCTTCTAAGCTCACACACAGTGCCCACAGAACCTCAAGCCACTATCTCTCTTCCTCCATCCATCCACTGGTTTTTCTCACTGAACCCATTAACGCTGGTGTCATAACTTTTGAGCTTCTGTATAATGCATTGAACGCTGTGATCAGGGAGGCATTGGACAACACTGCACAATTGCAAAAAAAAACAAAAAACGAAAAGAAAAGAAAATGAGAAAAACCCATTTTGTTTCTCCCGTAATTAATTAAAGATTGTTTAGTATTTTAGTTTGATGTTTAAAGGTTGCAAGTTTCATGAAATGACATTCACAACTGCTGACAGCCCATGGCTTTTTTTTTTTTTTAAATAAATCCTTTCTTTCTTGTGTAAAACTGTTAGACCGTAAAAGTAAATGCCTTTCCAGTTCAAAGACAGGAAAGAATTCCACTTGGGGAGACATTTGTTTGACAGATCGATAGCGACTAGTGAGGGAGTTTGCAAAAAAAACTGGCAAATGTTTCTCTTCTGCAGAATTACTTAAAAGTGACAAAGTTTCATCTCTGAAGGGTACTCCAGAGTCACAGCCGGATGTGCCGAGTTTTTTCCCTTACTTTCCGTCAAGTTTGTGCCCAGGTTGCTGTTAAACTAAAGGACGAGGTGATCGTCTTCTAATTAGCACACATCTAAAAGTTAAATGAGACTCCCAGGTGGCTGAAAGTTGATGTGCACTTGTGTGCGTGCATATGGTCTTGTGTGTGAACTCTTCTGCTCTCAAATTCATATACACAGATGGTACAAGGCTTGCAGATGCAGTGCCATCAAAATTTCCTTCTCTAGAGAGGCAGAGGAAAAAGGAGCATATTTTTCAAATCTTCAGTCATTCCTGAATAGATTGACCTGAACTTAAAGGTGAAAAAGTCCCAGGGTGATATTTGTTCACTGGCGCAGTCACTAATTTAACAAGTAGGATGGAAAAAGAGGCAAACCGTGTTCTTTTTGTTTTTGACCAGAATGAAAGAGGGTCTCTCACCTCATACACGGTTTGTAAATGTAAATATAGAAATGGATTTTCATGCTATGCAGACTGCTGGTATTTGTTCTGTCAATGTTTACTGCAGTGTTCAATCATACTGTCCATGCTGTTTGAGTTTTTCTGTCACTGACTCACATTGCAGAAACTCCTTTTTCTCTGAAAATCATCGGCTGATGATCTTTGTGTTTTGTTCTTCTGTAGCAATACGACTGAGGCTGGTGGGACGTATATCAAGAAGTGCTGCAAAGGTTTCTGCATCGATATTCTGAAAAAGATAGCCAAATATGTGAAGTTCACCTATGACCTGTACCTGGTTACCAATGGCAAGCATGGCAAGAAGATCAACAATGTCTGGAATGGGATGGTGGGAGAGGTAAAAGGAGCCTGTGTGTGTGTGTGTGTGTGTGTGTGTGTGTGTGTGTGTGTGTGTGTGTGTGTGTGTGTGTGTTATTCAAGTACTGTATTACTCATCTTGTGGAAACCTAACACTGTTATACATTGTGTAGCTATGGTTTGATAGCGCAGAAAGTCCTGGTAATGCAAATCATTACATTTTCAGATGATACCGTGTTTCAGAGTTAGATTAATGTTCATCCTCATTCTGCTAACTGGAGTGCCACCTGTTTTATTCTATTTTCCCAAGTTTCCCTGATGCTGTTGATTTTGTGTGTCCTAATAACTTCATGAGATTCTTTTCTCTTTTTGTTTTAATTAGTGCTTTTTAAAAAATACCAATACATTGGGCAGCCAAATTCACCTATGTGAAACTATATACTGAGGTCATATTTGCCATCGGTCCAGATTTTGAGGGTATGAAACATAATAAAGGGGTCATTTTGATGGAGGATTCTTTGGCCACAGCATATAGCTCTTTCCGATGATGGTTAAGGTTTTGAGAGGAAATACGTTAACATTTTAAGGCTACCAGGATACCCATTCACCAGTTTTTACTGTTAAACATTTGAGTAAACACGGTGGAGGAAATAACTATTTGATCCCCTGCTGACTCTGTAAGTTTGCTCACTTCAAAAGAAATTAACAGTTTCTAATTTTTATGTCAGTTTCATTTTAGCGGAAAGAGACAGAATATCAACCAAAAATCCAGGAAAAAAAAGACATTACATAAAAGTTGATTTGCATGCCATTGAGTGAAATTGTCATGGATCAGCTGTGTGGCAGGCAGGAAGAACGACCCCAATGCAGAATACGCCGGACAGAGGTAAGAGGGTGATACAACTTTATTTGCGTGACAGGAACAATGACGGAACTAAAACGGTGCCAGGCAGGGTGACACACAGCAAGGGAGCATAACCGGACACAATGGCGGGAACAGTGATGGGAAACAATGACGGGCACAATGAAGACGACGCGACAACAGGCACAGAAAACACTGGACATAAATACACAGGAGGACACAGGTGACGCAGATGAACCTAACGAGACCAGGGGAAACAAAACTGAACACAACAGACAGGGGCCAGATAACTATCAAAATAAAACAGGAAGAGACCAGACCAGGAACACGCAGACATGACACAGGGAAACACCAGGGGCCAGAAATAAACAGAAATACAAAAAGGAACACAAAACACTGGGCCACCGGCCCAGGACCATGACAGAAATAAGTATTTGTTCCCCTACAACCCAGCCAGAATTCTGGCTCCCACAGATTGTGTGTGTGTGCCCATATGGCACACAGATTACAATCAGTCAATCACTTAATCAATAACAGAGATTTCTGATCGCAACTTGTTATGTGTATAAAGCACACCTGTCCACAGAATCAATTTCTTCCATTCCAACCTCTCCACCAACATCGCCAAGATCAAAAACTGTAAAGGAACATCATGGACAGCATTATAAGACCTGCACAAGGCTGGAATGGACAACAAGACTATCAGCTAGATACTTGGTGAGAAGGTGACAGCTGTTGTGTGATTATTTGGAAATTGAAGACATATGAAACCATGAGTCACCCTCAGTCTGGAGCTCCATGCAATAGTGAGGATCAACATGAGAAAGATGGTGGATCAGCCCAAAACTATACAGGAGGATCCTGTTAATGATCTGAAGGCAGCTGGGACCACAGTCACCTAGAACACCACTGGTAACACACTACGCTGTAATGGATTGAAATCTTGCAGCCCGCAATGCCCCCCTGCTCAATAATGCACATGTACAGGCCCATCTGAAATTTGCCAGTGATTCAGAGAAAACTTGGGAGAACGTGCTGTGGTCAGATGAACCCAGAGCACCATCCCCACAGGCAAGCATGGAGGTGGAAACGTTATGCTTTGGGGCTGTTTTTCTGTTAAGGCTACAGGATGACTTCACTGCAGTGAGAGGCCAATGGACAGGGCTATTCACTGTAAAATCTTGGACGAGAACCTCCTTCCCTCAGGCAGAATACTGAAGATGGGTCATGGATGAGTCTTCCAGCATGACAATGACCCAAAACATACCACTAAGGCAACAAAGGAGTGGCTTAAGAAGAAGCACATTAAGGTCACGTAGTGGCCTAGCCAGTCTCCAGACCGCAATCCTATAGAAAATCTGTGGAGGCGCTGAAGCCTTGAGTTGCCAAGCAGCAGCCAAGAACCCCAAAGGATTTAGAGAGTTTCTGTAAAGAGGAGTGGGCCAAAAATGTGTGCAAACCTGGTGACCAACAACAAGACATTTCTTAGCACTATGCTTACCAACAAGGGTTTCTCCAACAAGTCATGTTTTGCTTGGGGATCAAAAACTTAATTGACTTAATAACATGCAAATCAATGTATAATTTTTATGTAACGTGTGTTTTTTTCTAGATTTTTGATTTATATTCTGTCTCTCTCCATTAAAATGAAACTACCATGAAAATGAGAGACTGTTCATTTCTTTGGCAGTAAGCAAACTTACAAATTCAGCAGGGGATCAAAGAATTATTTCCCCCATTGCATCGGTCTTGAACTAAATCATGTAATCCTGGTTGAGAGAAAATTAGACATGTTTGGTAAAGAACAGAAGATTTATTTTTCTTGTGTTTCAAAAGAAGCTTAAATACCAACTGAGCAAATGTTCACAAGGTGAAAAAAAGAAGACCAAGGTTTTGGCACCAACTGTAAAGTACTGCACCAGCTCCAACTTAAAGACTAAGTCCCATTTTAAGACTGTAAACTTTATAGCTGTCTGTATTCTTTAATGGCAGACTTCATTCACTGAGTTGAAGGTTACTTGGCATTCATCTTATTTTGCAATGACTACCACTTGCACATTGATTATATTGAATAAAATTCAGTATGAGATTAAAGACTTAAAGACTATTCATGCACAATCAGTAATATGTCTCTTCTTGTGCACAGATTTGGCAAGAATATGCATTTATCTTGGTTTGTAGAGACAACTCATAGTTAACCTAGTGAAGAAAATGCTTTGCAATAGCCTGTCCAGGGTGTACCCCAACTTTTGCCCCTGTGGCAGTCCCCCGAGGAAACAGGGATGAAAGGTGGTCAAGAAAATAGGTGGATGGATGGAAATAATATTTTTCTGTCATTATCCTTGTTTCTCTTGTACTTGATGTTCATGTTGATCATACTGGTTGCCTCTTGCTTGCTATTCTACATTCTTATTATTTTCTCTTCCTTTTTCCTCAATCACACCTCCATATCCTTCCTCCCGTATCCTTCACCCCTCCTATATCCCTGATTTCCTCCCTCTTCCTTCCCCTACCCTGAAAAGGTGGTCTATAAGAAAGCCGTCATGGCCGTCGGATCTCTGACGATCAATGAGGAGCGTTCTGAGGTCATCGATTTCTCCGTCCCGTTCGTGGAAACTGGGATCAGTGTCATGGTGTCCCGTAGCAATGGAACCGTGTCCCCGTCAGCCTTCCTTGGTAATTGTCACCATATAAGTGTTTCTTTGTTGTTAGACTCAGGATAGCACAAAAAGAAAACCTGTCTTGTTTGCTTCTCCAGTTCATGTGAGTATGGGATGGCATTTGTTTTGGGTGTGTGTGCATGCTCCTTCAGATACAGCACTGACAACATAATTCACTTCTGTTACGTAGCTGTCAATACTTGCTCTTTCATCTGAGGGATTTAGCTCAAAGCCCGCTTCCTGCCACAGTGACTCTCACTTACCTGAGAGGTACTTAACTGCAGGATTTTAACCTGAGAGACCATGGGTATCCCAGTTATGGCTCCTCAGTCACGTTCATTTGAAAGCAGAGTGCTTTAGCACTGACATCTACACAATATGTGATGCCGCAGACACAAAGGCACACGCAGGCTTAAGTGCAAATTGGCAGCAGGATTCTCCATGAAAGAGAGGAAACTCAAGCACGTGCCAGAATGCGCATGCCCACAGACACACACGCGCAGGTACACATGCCAACATGCATGCAAAAATACAGTTAGTGGTGTGAAAATGGAAATTATAAGGGCTTAGCAGGAAAACCCCATAATAGCTGCTTGCCAGTCCACACATGCACACACACACATACACACACACACACGCACACATCCTGGTGTGCGGCCCTATGCCAGCAGTGCTCTCCCATACATTAGAGCAGAGTTTAATCTCTGCAGTAGTGTTAGGGCTCCGAGGGAGGACAGGAGTGCTGACACCAGAGCTTTCTATATTGTACCACTCCTTACGCAGCCAAATAGGAGGAATGCCAGTATATATGCAAGTGGTGGGTGGGGTGGGATCTGTAGGGCCTCTAAACTTACAGCAGTCAGCTTGGACATGGAGTTCCACAGTGTGTGTGTGTGTGTGTACATATGTTATATTTCCGTCTAATTTATTCCTTCAGTTTATGGAAAGACAAAGAGTATGCAAATGAAAAGAAAAAGTGACGCATAAGATATAAAAGTGCAGTATTAAGTAAGTATGACCACAATCTCTGTTCTCTTGACTTTCTCTCTTTCTCTCGCAGAGCCATTCAGTGCATCAGTCTGGGTGATGATGTTTGTGATGCTCCTGCTGGTGACTGCAATGGCTGTTTTCATGTTTGAGTACATCAGCCCTCTTGGCTTTAACAGAAACCTGGCACAGGGAAAAGGTGAGCACAGACATTAAAGCTTAATTTAGACTTCTGTATTGAATGTAATGCACGCAAGTGGCCAGCATTTAGCCCTGTGCGGCTGCGGCACTGCAGTGTGTAGTTACATTTCTAGGGACACGCATGTCAGGTAATGGCATAGGTTTTCAGAAAGGTTACAATGTAGACAGAAGCATAAATCCACTGTAGGTTTAAATTTCTCGTCACTTGTTCGTCGAGTAGATTTGGAAATCATTGCTTTCTCCCCACTTCAGTTGTATCTTTTTTTCTAATCACTATTTTATATCATCCATTTCTCTCTCACACACACATACACATACACACACTCTCTCTTTCCTTATTCTCAGATCCCCACGGTCCTTCCTTCACCATGGGCAAGGCGGTGTGGCTGCTCTGGGGTCTGGTCTTCGAACAACTCTGTGCCGGTGCAAAACCCAAAAGGAACCACCAGCGAGTCTATAGCATCAGTTTGGGCCTTCTTTGCTGTCATTTTCTTGGCCTCCTACACTGCCAACTTGGCTGCTTTGACGATTCAGGAGGAATTTGTTGACCAAGTCACCGGGCTTCTAGACAACACAGGTAATTAAAAACTAATGAAAGCAGGTATAGTTTTATTACATTTTTTTTTTGCAGTCCTTCAGTTTTATAAAATATCAAAGGATTAGAAAGAAAATTAGAAGGAGAAGATGAAGAAAAAAGAAATAAACAACGCAGACACTGTTCTACGTTGGAGTCACAGTTAAAATGACACGTATACAGGAAAAATGCAGCAAAAAATAGAAAGACTGGGATATGAAAAGAAAAGGTCAAGCCAAATGTAGTGAAACAGAAGGGGTGGGGGCAAAACACAGGAGCACACTGTTTCCAGGGACAGAAATACAGCTGTATTAGGGGAGATACTATCAAGAGAAGGCTGACGTAGAGGGTTTTGACAACAAACAGACGGAGAGAGGGAGGGAGGGATGGTGTAAGGGATACATCAATTGGCAGAAGGGAGACTTAGGACTAGCAAGGTCAAAACACACAAGATGGTACAAGACAACAGGCAGACAGATATGGGCCAGGTTGAAGGCTGAGGTAAAGGAAGAAAGGCATTAGGAGGAAGAAAATAGAAGATGTGGAAAGACAGGGAGGGTCTGGAAAGAAAGGAAACAGACAAGAAGGGTAAATAGCAGTTTAGACAGATATGCCGAGAGAGGCTGACCATCGAGCCAAATGCGACCAACAAAAAACTGAATATATTTTCATGAACCAGCCATATTTTGTGTAGTTCCCCTAAAATGAATTTAGACAAGTAGGAGTCACAGGCAGATGCACAGCTAAATTCAAACTGAGGGGGTATGTGGGCCACACTCTCTCTAATTTTTTTAATGTTATTTTTTTATACTTTGGTACAATCATTTCCTTCAATATATAGTTATAGTCTTTTTTATTTGATGAGGTAAACACATTTTTCTAGAAGTGGCATCCATCAACATTTTTTATTTATTTATTTATTTTAGCAAACCTTATTGCATTTGAGAAATATAGGCATACTTTTAGCTTCCTGCCTAGCTTGTTGTAGCTTGTGATAGCTTACCATCCTATTTAATATTGGTAATGGACCACAATATGAATCAGACAGCTGTGAGCACCCCTTCTCCCTCTCTGTCTAATTATATCAGTGCATTTAGGTGTTGTTGCAGCTAATATATTCAGGCCAATGGTGATGATGGATCTTTAAAAGCGGCAGAGCTGTTTGCGAATAGTTTACTGCTACTCATTCTGAGCTGTTACTACTGTTACTATTGTGTGATATCTGTACAGGCGCATCTGTACTGTTCTCGTTGTGCTCAAAAATCTCGTCTAGTGGATTTTACACTTTTTAATGGAAAGTGTAGAAGCTGACAGAAATACCCACTAGTCACCCTAATGTAAAATAGGAGGTGAAGGTCCTATAAAAGCCAATTTGTTGGTTCAGTATCTTCACGTGGTGTCTTAGGTTGACTTTTGTGTGGAAATAGGGGAAATTTGGGCAACAACCAACAGCAAGCACTGTAATTTATTTACTTATTTATTTTAATTGCTGAAAAAATCTGCTATGTCCATGGTAATTAAGAAGTGCACCATTGGTTTTAGCATTATCGATAGATCACATACTAATATTGACTGGCATTAAGATACAGACTTTGTTGATTGCAGCTTACATTTGGTGGTTGTTTGTGCAAAATCTTGGAATAGAGAGTTTAAAAAATTTATTGCAGCTGTAAAATTTGGGTTGATTAGATCAGTGACCTACCAACATGAGCCACATGTGGAGAAATAGAATAAAACAAATTAAAGCAAATAAAAGTCTTTAAAAAATGATAATCCTTTTTTTCTATAAAATATAATAATTTATATTTATAGTTTTGTTTTATATAGCTTTATTAAAGTTGCAGTATTTGTACATACATTTCAATCAATGGTGACAGAAAGAGCTGTTTTTATTTGTTTTGATAATTTATGAGGAGACATAGCCATGGGTATTTACTGAGCTGTTGAACCTGTCCCCTAGGCAGCCGGCTTCATGCACAAGCGAAGTGCACTCGGTTAACAGGTCTTTGGTGTTTGATTGTGCATGGGGATTTATCTTTGTATCTCTGGCTTACCTTTCTCTGCCTTCTTGTGGTGTTTCAGTTTTTTGGTTTTTTTGTTTTTTTTAAGTCTACAGACTTTAATAATTCAGATGTCAACAAATGGGCGCTGTTACTGGAATTGTACTAGTTGATGAAAAGAATAGCTAGGTTCTGGCACTTAGTATTAAAAAGCATTCCTATTCTGGGCTTTATATTCCTGTTTTCAAGAGCAATACATGTAGATTTGTAGACATGTAGACAAACAGTGGGAAGTGATGGAGCATTAAAATGTAGAGGCTGGAGACCCCAAATGGCTCAGTCCCACTAAAGTGAAAATAGGACGTCAACCTTCTTGTGACTAGGAAAAAATTGTGGTTACCTGGCGATTGCCTTGACTTTTTTTTTGGTGATGGATTGCAAGTAGGTTACCCAGAAGTTGAAAGTGTAGCACCCTTAACCTCTGGGTGACCACTTTTGATCGCAAGGCAGTTGCATAGGTTGCCTGGTGGGAGCCAACCTGGCTCCAGATATTCTGTCTGAATACAGTCACTCTTAGACAGATTGGTGAAGGTTTGCAAATAATTGCTGTCTAGTTCATAAATGCAGACAGATTGCCAACACGTCGCAGTCAGTCTGAGGCAATCTACATCAGTGAGTGCAACTCTTCTGCAATGCAGCTCTTTGCAGTAGGGGATCTGACAACCAGTCAACCAGTTGACAGTTCCCTGTCTTTTAAGCAACCATTTCAATAGCAGCAAGACTGCAAGTTCATTGCACATACTGACAATAATTTTGGCATGCATAGCGTGACTATATTGTAGCATAATTTACACACACACACGTACGCAATCAACAGTACTTGCATGATAAGGAGATGGAGGGGACAGCAGCAGCAGCAGAGCAGAACAAAGGAGAGCTGCAGGACAAAAGAGAATAAAGAAGTAGGGTATAAAAACATGACAACAGCAATGACATCACATGAAGTCATGTTATTTTTTCCTGATGTTGCTATATTGCTACATCTATCACTATGGCCTCCTTCCTCTGCTTGTCCACCACTACTACTAAGTCCCACAGGAGCTTAGCTTGGTCATTCTCAACCACATTTAACCCATTTTTGACCTCAGGACCTCCAGACCATACTCGGCACAGATGTATACTATGCCAGCCACTTGGGTATGGTGTTCCATGTATGCCCTGGGTTCTTGCACCCTTCTGTTTTGTGCTGGATTGTCTCAGCTGCATCTCTGCACAGCCTGTACCTTGGATCTTGCCTGGTGTGGTAGACCCCAGCCTCTATCGTTCTTAGAGCTTGTTCCCGTACTGCCATGATAAGTGCCTCTGTGCTGCCTTTCAGCCCGGCTTTGTACAGCCATTGGCAGGATTTTTCTATATCGGCCACTTCTTCTATTGGCCGGTGGTACATGCCACGCAGGGCCTGTCCAGTCTCAGGGTGCTGGATTTGGGATGAAAACCTTCCACGCATGGTTAGGAGCTTTCTTGTCTTGATGTCAGAGGCTTGTATCTCTTCCTTTGGGCAGTTTATTATCCCAGCAGGAGATCTGTAGCCAGTCTTGTTAATGATCTTGCCTATGCAAAACAGCAGTGGGGACAGAGTACCTCCTTGGAGTCATTGGCTTTCTTCAGCCTCAACATGTCACGGCAGATGACCGCCCCTCCCTGCCGCTGGTTCTGCCGCAGGTTTCTTCCTGTTAAACTGGAGTTTTTCCCTGCCACTGTCCCCAAGTGCTCACTCATAGGGGGGTAGTTTTGACTGATGGGTTTTCTCTGTAATTATTGTTTGGTTTTAAAGCTTAAATTTATAATAAATCAATATCATATATATAAATATAATTTATAATAAAAAAAAAACATCAAAGAATACATGGATCTGTAATTTTACCAATCAACTAAAGATGCTTTGGGCAATGACCATCAATAGCAGTAACATATGTCTGTGTAGACTCTCAGTCATCCAGGTCATGGTATACCCTTTGTGGTAATGACCCACACTTTTTATTTCACACCTTGGCTCATGTGATGATGAATAACAATGGGTCAACAATTGCCTCCCAAGGAGACAGCCCCCACTAAGATTTAAGTAAAGTCCAGTCACCTTTTTTCAAGTTCTTGAGAGTACCAGGAACAACAGTTTGTTCATCGAACAGTGGGCAGCAGGTGGTAGCTATCAGGGATCAAAAAGCTTCCAATTTCGCCAAATTATGCTGTATATGCATATGGTCAATATGACTGCTATGACCATGTCCAGGACCATCTTTAGTTGATTGGTAACATTACAGATCCATGTATTATTTGATCTTTTATTGACTGCGAATTATATTTATACATATATATTTATTTATTATAAATTTATGTAAATAATATATTGTGGTCAGAATGGCTGCCTATGGGAGCTCTAGGCAGAAACACTCATAACTTTCTTGTGTCTTGTAATTTTAATAAAATGAATCAATATCAATATGAATACAATATACACATATTTAGGAAAAGTCAGGGCCCTACATTTAATACACTGGAAAATTTAAAAAGGGTCAAAATGACTATCTTGGGACTTCTAGTGTTAAGGCTTTAATTGATAGTATATATTGGAGAGAGACAAAAAAGTGGGAGGAGAGAGATGGGGAAGACACACAGTAAATGGCAACAGATCAGGACACGAACCTGTGCTGCCTGCCCCTGTTCCTTTAACTTTTTGAGCAGTGCATTTAAAGCCCCCTCAATGCTCTACATGCACATATATTACATGAGGAAAAAGTGTACTGATGTTATCCAGGTAACAGGATTTTGTCCTGTGTGAACCCATTATTTTTTAAATTATTAGTGATTATTACTGTCATTACACAAAATTGCTTATGATAATGCTTATAAAGGACCCCATGGCATCATATTTAAATGCTCTGAGGAAGTGCATTTTTTTAATGTGCGAGATTGCCATTAAGAATTATATTTTAACCAAAAGTGTGATTTCAAGTAGTTTTTGCTACCTAATCAGAAGTAAAAGCCAAATTAGAATGCAATTGAAAATGAAACAAATCAGAATTTCCAACTGTCCCAGCTGGCAAACTTTGACATCTGGTGATGTCTGCACTAAAAAGCACCTTGTGCATAATCTGGAGAGACCTACTGTAGAGGTGTCTGACAGAATGGCTGTATTTGACAGATGAGAATGCATTTGTTAAAATAGTCTATGGCAACCCCACATTACAACATCTGCCAGAATTGTTGCCAAAAAGCATTGATGGACAACTTTTCCCATGATCTGGTTATGGCTATGTTGCAGGATGGTGAGTTCTTTTACGTACACCTATTTTAGCCTCAACTCCTCTCCTGCCTCTGCTCCTTGATTTTGTTGTCATCTCTGCATTAAGCTTTCGATAGCGACAGCTGGTGCAGTTCTTAAAAGCCCTTTACTGGTAATTATCAAGCAAGAGAAGAGTGCTTTTCCAATCTGAATCCCACCACCCCTGCCATCACCCCTTTTGGGATAGTTACCCTCTCCTGACCTAAAAGCTTCTTTATTAACCTTAAGAAATACATGAAGAAAATGTGAAGAAGGAGAAGTAAACAATAGCAAGGACTAGGGGAGGAGAGAATGTATCCTAAGGGCTATTACTTGTCATGCTGACAAACACACTGTGTGACATCTCCAGTAACATATGAATGCGCACTCGTATGCACAGTGGAGTTTGACTTTTCGACACGCGCTCACCCTGACCTGATTAGACAACAGAGATGCATATATACAGCATGTATAAACACTTTGAAATATGTTCAAATATATTATGGAGATTCTTTTTTGATGCAAGTAAACAGTGCATCATTTTGCAAACAAACAAGCAGATGAGTTTTATGTATGTTGAACAGACAGAGAACGCAACAAGAATGCTAATGATACGCTAATGAAATCCTCCATGAGTGGTCTACAAGCGGACTCAGTACTGTTTTGTATGAAGCAAAATCAAATAGACCTGTACACATTTGAGATGACATGCAATGCTATTTTTTTTCTTTTTAAACTGTTCTAATAACACAGAGTGAAACCATCGGCAGTGCTGCACACAGACTAACACACCATGCGGTTAGAGTGAGGTTCATAAATACACACTTGTAATTGATAGGGTTTGTGTGCTTCTGGCACTGAGGGCAGATTGTTACCGCAGTGCTGGAGGGCTGGTTTTTACCTCAGCTACAAGCATGCTTGGACAAAACTCTTGACCTGTATACTGATACACTGATTATACCTGAGAGAGGCTTTGTGGAGGAGGCAGAGAGAAATGATGGGAGAACTTTTAAAAAAAGGAAAAGAAAATCTGCTAGTGGATGGAAAAACTATGGCACTAATTGTTCCTGAGCGTTGCTCTTAAAGCGTTTTTTTTTTTTTTTAATTTTTCACATGAAGCTGTTTAACCTCAGCTTTTCTTATTCTTCCTCCATTGTTCTTCTCACCACAGTTTCAGAATCCGTATGCATACTCGCCTCCGTTCCGCTTCGGGACCGTTCCAAACGGTTCCACTGAAAGGAACATCAGGAAGAACTACCCTGCCATGCACCAGTACATGGTGAAGTATCACCAAACTGGAGTTCAGGATGCACTCGTCAGCCTCAAAACAGGGTAAAGAGACACTTTGTGTGCATGGGTTTTTGTGATTTTGTTGGTAAGTGAACTTTTACATCATTCACATGTATGCAGTTTTGTGTGAAATTCCAGTTCTGCAAAGTGTACCTCTTTCATGCGCAAACGTGTCCCTGCTTGTGTGTGTGTGTCAGTGTGTGACAGGTCATGTGAGACTGTGGATAAATGGGTTTCCTCACTGGGAACAGCAGGGGCTATTTTTAGTACTGGACTCTATAGTGGGACAGATAGTGTGAGTGTGTAAGGGGGTGGGGAGTGGGGGAGTTATCCATCTAACCAAGGAGGGGTCTAAAGGGTGGGTGAGATGTTCAGGTGGATGAAAAAGTAACATGTGAAGATGGTGAAAAGAAAAGAGCGGATGCTTCTCATCACAAAAAGGAGGGAGAAGGTAAGAGTTGAAAGTTAAGAGCAAAATGTCTAATTGCAGGAAATGTAGGATAAATAGACCACAAGACTAGATAATAAGAAAATATGAAATATTAAATAAAAACAAAAAATAAATGAATAAAAGAGAGGGCACTTGAAAAGCAAAGTAAGGAAAATCAAGGGTAAGGTTAGAGAGGGGAAGGAAAGAGGGGCAGAGAAAAGGGACAGGAAAGGAAGTATGGAGCAGTACATCAAGGCTAAGAGAGATGGGAGGGAAAATGAGAAAGGTAAATAACAATAGGTTGTTGAGATAACAAGAGGATATTCTTAATTGGTCACTGGCAAGGGGTAGGGGTCCAATTAGAGGTTGTATAGCTCACAGAACAGGCTGCCCCAAGGGAGAAATGAAATAGGGAAAACAATAGATCCTTTCAGCTCCTTATCTAACATCCACAGGTTACAACACAAGAAAGCTAGATGCAAACACATAAAAATGGCCTAAACCATTCCAGCATCTATAGTACTCTTATTCGCCTCTGTTGTTATATTCACCTGCAGCACATATACATGTCTTTAAATAAACTAATTCTTTGTGCACAAACGAAAAATGCTCACAAACACAAGCCTATCTCTGTATCTGTGCCCTCAACCAGCTGAAGTTGTCTGCAGTCAGTAATACGCTCACTGATATTTCTATTCTCTGGTATAAGCAGTTGAGCAGCACTGCACCATTCATCTATTTGGGGCTCGATGGCTGGATTAGCTATGATCACACATAATGCTGAGAGGCTTTAGACACACACAAAATCTGTTACAGCCACATGAACCAAAAATATCCACAGAGGAGCTAAATTGATTTCATTACATTATTGTTGCTAATACAACCAGCAGGGTTAAACAGTTTTAATGGTTATACTGCAAATGAATACATGTTTATTAAAGATTTAAATGTTATGACAATGTTTAGTTAATGCAAATGTTCCAAAATGTATTATGTTTTAAGCTCTGGAAAAAGAACAGTTTAAAGAAAACGTTAAAATCCCAAATAATGACTAAATCCACTTGAACAAAGAAGACAAAAATATGACTTTACTCATAAAGATATACAAAAACCAAATTTTAAAGGTTATGTTGTACTTACAGTTTATGCCACTCTACAAAGGTGTTAAATAGGTGTTAAATTTGACCTTATACTGTAGATGCTAGTAAAACTTGAGATGGTAACCCATATGCTGAAAGCCTAATGAAGGGCTTGGGTTCAAGTCAGCTACAGACCATTTCCCCCTAATCTCTCCCCATGTTTCACTGACATTTCACAGTTTGCCAGATTATTCGGATTTATGATATATATTCAGGTAAAAGAGTTATCTTTGCAGTTCAGGTGCTATAATAATTCAAATGACAGGTTATGTAGGCTACACTGCTGCGAGGCGCCCAGCAGAAGTAGAATTAAACAGTTACACTGAGTGCTACTTTTGCCAAAACGACATTCAAATCTGGCAAGAAAACTTCGTACAGTATGTATGGCTAGCATCTGCAAACATGCACAAACAAATCCCTGCTTACAGAAATGCACCAGTGCACACTTTCATGTGTTCAATCACACAGATTTGCTCACGCACACTCTCCTGGTTACCCACGTTTGGATACACAGCTTGCGTGAGGATGGAGCCAGTGCTGGGTTAAGCTAATTACACAGCTAAACTATCGGCTGTGAGCCTCCGTTTGAGGACTGCATGTGACATTCAGTAAATGCCAGCGAGTCACTGCACTATTAGCAGGGCTCTATATTTGTATGTGTGTGTTTGTGTGTATGAACATTTGCGGGCACCGAGATGGTGACAGAGCAGTGGATAGTAACGGCATCAGTTACATTGGAAATGTCAGCTGGAGTGTGGGAGCTTCAGCTTTCCACTTTGCAGTCCTCTTATTTATGAGTCTCTGTGTGTGTGAGTGTGCAAAGCGAGACAGTGTCAATGTTTGCGTCTGTCTAAAGTTTGTTTAGGTTGTCCGTGCGCCTCCAAGGTCCTAGCATCAGTGAAGCGTGCTGTATTGAACCGCCGCCACTCCCCACTGTGTCCTCTTTGTGTTTGGTTATGCTTGGATTGCAGTCCTATTGGAGATGATTTAATACTTTAAAACGGATCTGTAAGCAACGCATTCTAAAAAAAATAAATAAAAATAAGCCCATCTTCTGTGTTCTTTCTCATCTGTTCACTTCTCACTTAGTGGCTTTAAAAAAAAGGCAAAACCTCTTACAATTTCCCTCCATTTGTCTGTTTTTGCCTGTTTTTTGTTTGTTTTTGTTTTGTTTTGTTTTCTCTCTCTCGCCTCGCAGGAAGCTGGACGCCTTTATCTATGATGCTGCAGTGCTGAACTACATGGCCGGCAGAGATGAGGGTTGTAAGCTGGTGACCATCGGTAGTGGGTAACTATCGCCATGATTCTTTAAGAAAAAAAAAAAGAGTGTATATTTTCTTTGCTTTCATGAGTAATCCGGTCAGCCTTTTATCTAAACCATTATGGGAAGCTGTGTGGGGGATCTGACACTAGAATCATGGTTGATTTGTTTTGTGGAGACTAGTGAACCTGAGATATATGCGCATACCAATTCACAGTTTGGAAAGCATTTTTTTAGAATCAAAAAATAATCAAATAGTCAGCTGGAAGTAACTGAGTGGTCAGTTATACAAAGCTCTGAATGTATCATATATTAGGAGCAGTACATACCGCGATTATTGTCCTCCTCCACCCAGGTGTATTCTTTCTTGTCACAGAATAATTTACTTTGACATTTGGCCATAACTTGAGACCAATGTGACCTAAGATGTTCAAATTCACACCACAGATGCTGTTACTAAAGATCTCAGTGAGAGGTTTGAATCTCGGTGACCTTGACCTGAAGGTAAAAGTCAGAGGTCAAGTTTTCTGATAATCTTGTGAACGTGATAACTTGAGACCAATCTCACCTAGGATTTTTAAAGTCACACCATAGATGCATACTGTTCAAGGTCCAATCAAACTTCAAACACTTGTTCACTGACTTTACTATAACAGCACTTTGTTGTTAAAGATTTGTGGAATCTTTTGCTGATTGTGACTGTACTGAAGGTCTTTCAAAGTTTTTCTTTCAACATTGGCTGCTTTTTCATTAATTTTCAGCCCAGTCCATGTCCCCGATCATTTTCAGAGGAATGTTTTTGTTTGAACCTTTCAAGCATACAAAAGGCACCTAGAGGGATGAAACCAGAGTTGTGTCTACACAAAACAGACAATTTAGCAAAGAACCAATTTTAAATTGTATCTTTATACACTTTGTTACTGGCAGCCTGTCACAAAAACATAATTGGTTCCCATATCTTTAGCTGAATCTCTGAAAAAAAATGCCAACGATAACACAGTTTGACAGGCATAAAACAATATTACTGCTCAGACAAGTTGATTCCTAAAGAGCTGTTAGCTAAAAACCTGGCGTACCTCAGCATGGTGTGCAGTGTGTCATTAAAAAAAGAAGAAAAAGTGGCAGGTCTAAAAAAGCTGCCCACAGCAGATGAACAGCATCTGAAAGTCATGTCCTTAAGAAATAAGAAAAAAATCCAGCAAAGACCTGACACAGGACCTGAGAGATGCATCTGGCACTTCAGTTCAGATACAGCTTTGCTGTTCATTGAAGTCTCATCAGAAATGGTCTCAGTGGAAGGGTGGCTGTCAAGAAGCCATTTCTAAGGAAGGGAAACAGAGAAAAGGCTGAGGTATTCCAAATGACACAAGAACAGGACTGAAAATCAGTAGCACCAGATCCTACAGAGTGGTGAATCCAGATTTGAAAATTTTGGTTCAAATTGTTGAGGGGGAGGAGGTCACAAGAGATGTAAAACAATGAGTGTCAACAGCCATCTGTAAAACACAGCAGAGCCTCTGTCATGCATCGCAGCCAGTGGTGTTTGGGGATCTTGTCAAAACAGATGGAATTATGGACCATCTGTTCAGTACCTTCAGATTTTGATCCACCGTGCAATATCAAATGCAAAGCATCTGATGGGCAATGGCTTCATTTTTCAGCATGACAATGATCCGAAACACACTGCCAGTGCAGCAAAACCATAGCTGGATAGAAAAACACACAATGGAACACTATCAGTCATGGATTGGCCTCCTCAGAGCTCGGACCTCAACATTATTGAAGCAGTGTGGGATCATCCTGACAGAGAATGGAACAACAGACAGACAACATCCAAAGAAGCCTGGAGAACTATTGCTGAAGACTTCTTAAAGAAGTTACAAGAACGCTGCCTCAGAGAGTTCAGGATGTGTTGAAGAATAAAGGTGGTCACACCAAATATTGACTTTCAACTTGTTAGATTTGTACAAACTCTTTTTTATTTGTTTATTTTTTCCCCTTGTTTACTGCATTTCCCTGTATGTTTCCATTTTCCATTTTCCCAGTAAAATATAAAGAAATGAGGAGTGGCTCAAGACTTTTACACAGTACTGTATATCCTTAAATTTGTAATTACGGTTACACTGTAAGAAATGAAGATCTAAATATGTGTTTCAAGTTTAAAACCTGCCTTTGCGTTTGTGTGCGCGCGTGTGTATTTCAGGTACATCTTTGCCACCACTGGTTATGGCATTGCCCTGCAGAAAGGTTCCTACTGGAAACGACAGGTGGATCTGGCTATCCTAGCCATCATCGGAGATGGTGAGAAACACATACACAGCACTCTCATACAAATTCAAAATGCATGACGCTGTTCCAAAAAGGCAAAAGGTTACACTGTTTCTTACCAGTCCTGTAATTCAGTCACACATACACACACTCATACAAACATCTCTGCTGCCTTGTCTGCTGACAACACAAAGGAAAAGCAGTGAAGTATAAATAGTCCTTTGATGTTATTCTGGAGACAAAGGCTGCTCTAAACAGAGGGCAGAGTGTGTAAGTTATTCTAATGTATTCCTCTCTGCAGCGCCAGATGTGTGCGTGTATGTTCTCTATCTGAATTACCAGATTCCTTTATTACAGTTGCTTCAAAAGTTTTTACTTAAACAAATTTCCTACTGCAAAACAGAGAGAAAGCGAGACAGCCAGAGCTTTTAGTGACAAGATGCATTTACATTTTACATCAAAGGCATTTTGCTGATGCAAACGTTCACAGCCACTCACATTAAGTGCACTGAAGTTGATTAAATGAACATTGGTGTCACAATAATCCTCTCTAACCGAATCTTATCAGGGCTTCCGAGCATGCAGGCCACACTCCATCACCTTTCATAGCTGGATCATTTTGACACAAATCAGGCTCAGTGCTTTTGTTCTGCTTTGTCTTCTCCTGATCATTAATGCTGTCCAGTCTCTTCATACTTCTTTGCATCAAGTTGATAATTCTGTTTAAAGTCTACTTGTTGTGCATCTAAAAAAAAAAAAGCTAGATAAATGCCATAAAGATAATGAGAGAGGTGAGAGGAGGAAATCAGAGGGGAAAAAAGGAAGTTGCAAGAGAGAAAGGCGTAAAGAGAAAGTTTATGTAACAAGAGACAGAGCGAGAGGAAGGAGAAAGGAGTGAAAAAGTGATGACAGTGTTAGAAAAGAGACAGTGTGTGTGCACGATGGTCAGAGAGAGGTAAAAAAGAGGATGAGGCACGGAGCACGGGACGGAAGCAAGACAGGGAAAGTGAGTGTGTCAGGAAGAGATGGGAAGTGACAGAAGGGCAGGTACTTGATAGATGACAGTGACTTGTTGTCTCGGCAGATGCTACATGATCAGATAGACAGAATGTGGGCGGAAAGCATATGGCATTTCACGGGTAAGGGAGAGACAAAGAGAAGATTAATCTGGAGAAAAGCAGAGGGAGGTGAGGAAGAAACAAAAGACAAAAAGGGCTGGCCTGGAAATTAGGGGTCTTGCAAAGACATGGGGAGGAGATTCGGGGAAAAAAAATCAAACTTTGTCAAAAATGTGTATAATTAGAATACAGTAATGTCCTGCTCAACCTGCACAGGTCAGTGGAGTGGAACTGCACCACACTTTTGCTCTGCTCCTGCCACTTTTTTCCCATTCTAGTTAAAGCACAGTGATGAATAAATGCAATTATCTGCCAGACTGACATATTATCAAGTCAGGTTCAGTGAAACATACAAATTTTGAAGAAATATCCCGCACTGGACTGAACTGCACTGGGTTTTTGAAACAGTTCTAGCTGCTTTATAGTGCATGTTTTAAACCCAACTTGTAGTGACTTGTGTTCCTGTGTTCCAACTGACTGAACACCAGGCTATAGCTTGAGCCGTGTGACTGCTGAAACGAGAACAAAATATGAATTTCAGCTATACTTTCCCCTCTGGAGTCACAGCAACAATATGGCAGCAGCAGCAATCCCCCCACCCCACCCCCACAGCTTTTCCCTTGAATGGATGTGATTAAAAAAGAGGAGACAAAGTGTCATGTTGATATCCAAAGATTTCATTCACTCTAATTTGCTTTTGAAGCTGGTTCTCGGCCTGTCATAATGTCATTTGTAAAGTACTGTGGCTACATCTACTCATGTATTTGCAGAGTCTGACATGATGATAGATGTTCTTCAATTGTACCAACGGGTTAATGATGTCTTATTGAGTCTGCACCCCAAAGACATCTAGCAGAACACCACCAAAATATTTGTCTTTCCCCACGAGCAGCCTTAGTTATCCGGCCCTGAATGACACAGATTGGATTAGCACACACCAAATGTCACAGAGGAAGCCAGAAAAGAGGGGGGGACAGAGGGAAAGGAACACAGAGTAAGAAATTAGAAAAGATAAGGTCTTTGCTGCTTTCAACCTTTTTTTATCCACACTAAAGAAACATATCTTTGCCCTGTTGGGTGACATGAGGGGACTCTAAGACCAGTGGCTGGTGACAGAATATAAAGGTGCCATCAGCCACTGAGTGCGTGCATTAAATTTCTAGGGTTGAAACAAATTCTCTACATTATAGTTCACTTCAGGACCACTAGTCAAAAGAAAATTATTATTTTCAACTGGAGAAATTTATACTTGGCAGTATGACTCTGTTGTAGGAAAGCTAGAAGCAGGGTGAGCTACAGTGAGGTCCTAGCACAGAAGAGCAGGTATGACATTGATTAAGTATGTCACAGCACAGGAAGTTGAAGTTGGGGAGGTGGTGGGTTGCAAAGCAGGTTTCAGGGCATGGCAATACTGCACAGCAGCTTTTAAATTACCAGCAGATTTTTGACTAATCTAAACACGTCTATCAAGCCTACCATTAAGATTTAGAGCTGTTTTTAAAGGATTTGTTGCTTTCCTTTTAGGTGAAATGGAAGAACTAGAAGCTCAGTGGCTGACAGGAATTTGCCACAATGAGAAGAACGAGGTGATGTCTCAGTCAGCTCGATGTTGACAACATGGCAGGGGTCTTCTACATGCTTGCCACAGCCATGGGGCTCTCACTCATTACCTTTGTCTCTGAGCATCCTTCTACTGGAGGCTTAGATACTGTTTCACTGGGGTCTGCTCCGGCAAACCAGGTCTTCTTTTTACCATCAGTCGGGTAAGCACCTGTTTTTCGCAAATAGATATGTTCCATAGAAATGAAGAATCTCTGGAGAAACCCTTTGCATGTCCACTGCAGGAATCAGTTGCAAAATAACTTTTTGGCTAAGTTATTTTATCCCCAAAAAGTCCCCTGTTGGAGGATAGTAGGTTCTGAAAGCTCAAGAATACTGGAGTTAAACAGGTCAGTCATAAGTCTATCTCAGTCATCTCACAGCTGAGCTCTGCAGTTGCTGTTATTTTACTCTAAATCTTGGATTTCATCATTTTGATTCTGCTACAGTATATTGTTACTGATCTCTTTTCCAGTGTTGACTCACTAACCCTGTTTGCAAAGCAGCCACTCACTTTCAGCAGGAGATCACTGTTGCAGTGTAATCTATCGCTCACGTTACTGAACTTTCTGCATTATAAACATCTACTAGCATGGAGCAGTTTTTCTTACAGCCACACATCAGTGGTTAAAAACTGTCTTTGCTGTTTCATATGATCTTTATTTTTAGTTCCCTGAAGAATGCTGCTTTTGGTGAAAACGTGGCTTATGAGGGTTAACAGTGGTCGTGTCCAAGGCTACAAGTTGCAGTGAACACTGCAGCTATACTAGCATTGCATTACTGGGATTAGGCAGCCCTGTCTTAGTTCTATTTTCCTGTCAGCAGAATAAGAAAGCAGAGCAAACACGTGCATACAGGCAGGGAAAGAGAGTTGCTGATAAACTAAGAAACTGAGTTAAACAAGGGAAAAGAGAGACGGCGGCACAAAGGAGAATGAGAGAAAAGGCTGGGCATGGAGGCGGGGGATCACGAGGCAGCCCTGAATATCAACAAAAATAGATCCTAATTGCAGCATGTTTTTTGGGGTAAAATCATGGTAACTCATGCCAAATCAATTTATTCTCTCTCATTTTGCTTAAAGGTCAATGTTCTCCCTTATTGTGTGTATGAACAGAAGACAGAGACATGTCTCTAAAAGCAGTGCATTCTCTCTAGCCGTGTATGCAAAAGCTAAGACTGATGCTTTGGTAGATGTGCCACTTCAAAGCCATTCTCAAGATAAGTTTTGAGCCTGTTTTGTCATGATAAGCTTTATGAAATGTGTATTAAACCAAAAGGTTCTTTGATTTTGTGGACATGATAAATATTTTCTGAGAACTGATTTGTGAACTAGGAAGTAGTCACAGTGGTAAAATGATTTTCTGTTCTTCTTCTAAGGCTCTTATATATATATATGTGTGTGTGTGTGTATATATATATATATATATATATATATATATATAATTTTCAAAAGTCAAACTGCTGGTAATCTTGGTTGTTTAGTGTTTTTCTTACATAAGACTTATGTCACATTTGGAGGAATGTTTAGGGAATCATTAGAAATTTAATGACCATGAACTTTTAGTGCCATTTTTGCAAAATATTGGTTTCAAATGTAGCAGTTGTACTGTAAAATATCAGATCCTGTTTCACTGCATTGCATCATATATATGTGTCCACTTATGAAAATCGTTGTTCTTGGGGTTGTAGGTGATAGACGTTACCATTGGAGATTCTATTTTTGTGTTTTGCTTTTAATGTTTTTTCTAAAATGAAAGAGAAAATGTGTTTCATAATGAAAGATGGCTAAATTTAATACTCTTTCAAACAATACTATTTAACTTTTACTTGGAGAGTTGCCTGCATTTTTAAAAAATACATGACTAAAGTGGATGACTAATTTTGTCTCTTTCTTCTTTTTCCATTTCTTCTTTTTATTGGATTCTCTGCTTCTCATCCCATTGTATCTCTTTCCCCATTCTTTATTTAATTTCTTCTTCCTTCTTCACCTATCTCTTACTTCTTCTTCATCCATGTGTCTCGATGCAGGGAATCTGGAGTTGTATCCATGGAGTTCACATTGACATGAAGAAAAAGACAGACCTGGACTTTAGCCCCCAGGACAAAATGCTCAAGCTCATTAAGTCTGCCAAACAGATGACCAACATGTCTAACCTGGGTGGCTCCCACATGAACTCCCCTAAACGAGAATTCATGCACTCAGCGGGTCCCATGATCATGGACATGATGGCAGAAGAAGGGAAACTTCATCTATGCTGACAACCGAAGCTACGCTCCCAAAGATATGATCTACGGGGACACTGGTGACCTGCAGGCTTATCTCGCTAACCGCCACAAAGACCACCTTAACAACTATATCTTCCAGGGAGGTCAGCATCCTTTGACCCTGAATGATGCCAATCCCAACACAGTGGAGGTGGCAGTGAGTGCTGATGCAGTCCAGACAAATGCAAAGCCGCAACGGACGCTGTGGAAGAAGTCAGTGGACACAGTTCGTTCGGTACCCCCTGGGCCATCTCCAATGCCTGACATGCTGATGCCAGACCCACGAATGTCAATGAAGACGCAGCGGTACCTCCCTGAAGACGCAGCCCACTCTGACATCTCAGACTGTTCTAGTAGAGCAGCCTCCTACAAGGACCCAGAAAACAACAAGCACCTGAAGCCCAAGGACAACTTAAAAAAAAGATCGGTGACGTCAAAATACCCAAGGGATTGCAGTGAGGTGGAGCTGTCCTATTTAAAGACTAAGCAGGTCAGCGGCGGAACCAACCAAACCGGGAGAGGAGGAGGAGGAGGAGAGAAAATCTACACTATTGACTCAGACCGAGAGCTGAGCCTCCATTCAGACCCCATTCACTACCGTGAGAGTCGCGGTCTTGCAGCGGATGATTTGGAATACCCTGAAATCTACTCTGACCACAGTGACAATTATAGGAAGTGTGAGCAGCCCATTATTCACCTGAACTCCTCGCCTTTGCATCATACAGACTCAGATCTTCTACCAGATCCCAACCTACTCGAAACACTACAGCATGAAAGAGAAAAACCTTTCCCTGTCCCCGCATGAATCCATTGATCGCTACAAACAGACACACTGCCGATCCTGCTTACTCTAAAGTGACTGCTAGCTACCCACCAGCAGGGCCGTACTCCTCTACTGGTTCTGCCTCAGCTTCAGGCACACGTTCACCTTATAATCGGTGTGAAGCATGCCTCCACACAGCCAACCTGTATGACATTAGTGAGGACCAGCTCCTTACAGACCCTTTGGTCAGTCCCACCATGCATCACCAACAGCAGCAGCAACCAGATGAAATGTTTGGTCTGTACTGGCCACAGACAGATGGGCCACATGTCCAAAAAAGAAATGGTTTGAGGCTGAGTCGTCAGCACTCCTTTGACAACATCATGCTTGAAAAGCCCAAAGATGTAGATCTGGGCCCGACCGGCACGCAGTGTCAGCCTCAAGGAGAAGGATCGTTTCTTGGACTCCACGTCTGACTCGCACTATGCGAACCTCTTTGGTATGCGTCCCTACTCTGGCAGACTCTTTGGCACTGGGTCCAAATCAATGCTGTTTAACCACAACCTAGAGGAGAGCAAGAGGAGCAAGTCCCTGTACCCAGCCCATGGCTCAGAAAACCCTTTTCTCAGTCACTCACTGAGGGATGATACCAGCAGCAGACTGGTCCATGGGCGTAGCTCCTCTCATATTTACCAACAGCTGGGCAGTGGCCCCCATCAAAACACGCAACGATGCGAACAATCTCCGCTCTTCTGTTAAATCCACCACTTCATATTGCTCACGGGACGGGCGGATAGCTAATGACATGTACAATAAAGAGCATGTGATGCCTTACTCAGCCAATAAGACTAGTGCATACCCAGCCCCACGTGGCGTCCTAAACTCAGCCCAGTTCAGCAATAGACGGGTGTATAAAAAAATTCCCAGTCTGGAGTCAGATGTTTAGTTGATATAAGAAATAATGTGTTCTCTCCCTTCTTACTCCTCTCTGGGTTTGTATTATAATTTATCTACTATGTTATCCAATAAGGGATGCCATAGCCACACTACGATTTCTTCTCTTCAACATTGTAATCCAAAAGAACTCGTGCCCACTTGGGTATGACGGTATTACTACTACTCTCTTGATATCACCATTTCTATCCATTCTCTCCCATGTACCAGTGAGATGGCTATAGGGCCAGCACTCTGCCATAAGGCATCCTTGTGTAAAGAGGAGGGTAATCATTAATCCCTAGGTTTTAGGAGTAGAAAATAGCATAGCCCCATAAGTGGAACCAATATGGTACTGTACAAGTTAGAGCAACACAGGGGAAAGAATCTGTTGATTTGGAAGTAGAATTTGTGAGGAGGTGGCGAGGAGGATGAGAGAAAATAAATGACAGAGGAATTAGAGGAAGAGAGAGCAGCTATAAGCTCTTTAACCACTGTCTACCTTCCTTCTCCCTTTTTTCCTTTCCACCTCCACTGTCAACCTTTGAGATCACTAGCTGAAAGGAAGAGGCTTGACAGAGAGACCAGATGGGCAAGCCAGACATGGAGGCATCCCAGGAGGGCAGGGGCGTCACAGAGAGCTAGTCCAACGGTCTGCAGCTTGTTATGCTGACAAATATGGCCACTAAGACACCTGGCAGTGGAAGAGGAGCGAGAGAGAGAGCGAGGAAGGAAGTGAATGGCTAAATGGCACGCAGTGTTTCATCAATAGTTTCTGGCAGTTAGATAATGTGTTCTTGGTCAGAATACGATTTTGTGTGATTGGGGACACAACAAGCTGAGGGTGATGCAGGTGCTATTAATGAATAATGTTTACAGACTGACAGATAAAAGACATACTGACAAAATGACTGATAGAAAAGAACAGACGGGCAGGGAAACCTAAGGCATTTGATGGGCATTTCATTTGTGGCTCTGCACATTAAAAAAAAAAAAAAAGATAATTGCAAAGTATTGCTTTTATTCTCTTGAACTATAAGATTTCTTAGGGATTCTGGCATCCGGATCCCCGTATATAGGATTTTAGTGTTTGCTTATTTGGTAGCACAATAGGCATTAGTTTAAACCTCCCACTTTTGCTTTTGACAAACAAAAACACAAAAAACTAGAAAAAAAAGCTAAAAAAAAACCCCCAAAAAACAAAGCTTACTGAAAACTACCATCACGAGTAGCAGATTCTTTTGCATGTGTTGATTTCTTTGTGTCAGAGATGAGAAAATACACACATATACACGCTAAGACATATTTTACATGTTTTTGAAATTGGCTGCATCTTGCCAGATGTAGTGGATGGCTCTTTGTACCATCGGCACAGCGATCCTTGAAACTTCGTACTTAGTAAAACTGTGTCATGATTGAGATAAAGGTGGAAGGGAAGAGAGCAAAGAGGAGATAAAGAAAAGAGAAAAGGATAAAAGCAGCTGTTTCCACCACCACCACCTTGTTTTTGGTGGGCAGAAATGTGTGTATATGGTTTTGATTTATTTATTTTTTTATAACTCCATGCCACTGAGAAACAGGGTATTAGCTATGAAAAACACCAATGATTCCTTCCTTCTTTCGCCTTTCCTTCTTCCTTCCCTCCATCAACATGAGATCACTGGAGTGTTTAACAATTAAAGAGCTAATTTCAATAATTTCTTTTTCCAAAATAGAACTTGGGTTCACCCAGCACTAGCAGTGCTATACAGTACTTAACCTCTGCAGTTTAGCTGAGGATTATGTTCAGAATTTTTGATGACTTACCTTTGGAACTGTTGATCTACACTCAACCAGGGCTCTTGAGGATGTGAAGACTGCTTAAGATGGATCCCTCGTTTTACTTTCAAGCATTGTTTGGGACGGATGGGGTATGGGCGCAGGGATGGAGCAGAAGAAGCTCCACTGTTATGTGATCATCAATTATGTATCCGTCTTAGTGTGGGATAATTTGTGTGTGCGCATGGCAGAACTTGGGTAAGCGTGAAGTTTTAACCAGAACGTTTGGTTCCTAATCTGATTGTTTTGTGCATTTATTTGTTTGTTCTTTTTGACAACACCAAGCCAAAAAGACTTCTATTTACACCTGTGCCCACACAACACTTTTTTTTTTTTTTTGGTAACATCATACTGTACAAATTGTACAGTCTAAAGAGAAGTCATGTAACCATCTTAACTGATTTGCTTGATTGATTGGATTTACAAAGCCAAAATTACTTCAAGTAATATACCTCAGGATGATTCTGTGTGTTTTGGGGGAGCTATAAGAGTAGCAACAGAATATGATGTGCCGCAGGATTTTTTTTTTTTGTAGGAAAAAAAAAAAAGGAAAAAAAAAGAAGAAGAAAAAGCGGCCATAAGGCAGAATCAAGCTTTTCTCCTTTTGATGTTTACCAGTCCAAGGTCTTCCAGTTCAGCTCTCTGCTCGAGCTCATACAACCCAAGCAAAGATAGAAGAGGAAACAAAGGAGGGAATGAAGGGACAACGGTAGGGCGCTTAGATTGTTTTTTTCTCAGTGTGGGGTGTGCATGTGCAGCTCCACTTCGTGCTAAGCTGAGCACCCTTCACAGAATGAAGGATGTGTCTTAAACATCCCAAATCTGAAAAGTTACCCTCTTACTCCTCTCCATGATTTCTAATGGCAGTTGACTGCATTAGCCACTGTGTTTCAGTTGAAGATCCATTTTTAACCACTGTCATATCACCCTTTTGTACTCTTGGAATACTGCAGTGAATCTCTCCTAGCGTCCCAATCAGCTTACCCAATGTTGACTGAAGAGCAACATTTGTCCTTTTTTGCATCTTATCTACATATTTATTACTATCATATTTATCTCCACATGCTGCTTGTGTGAGCTGACAAGTGAACAATATGCACATGTAAAAAAAATATCAAATGGCACCCTTGCGTTTTATGAACTCATGGCAATTTGTTTGTTCTACTTTTACAGAACTGTCATGTAAACTGATAATGATTTATGTTCAAACACACACAACACACACACACACACACACACACACAGACACCCTTGTGATGACAACCCTGCTATTTTTAATAGCAAAAAAATGTATTTTAATTACATTTAATGATAACTAATGAGGTGATGGCATGCAACCCCAGATGTAACAACTTTAATGTTTTGTTTCTTTTCTTGTTTTGATATTTTTTGTTATGATGTTATGATCACTAATGCGTTGTAACCAGGTGTGATGAGTATATACATATTTGAGAGAAAAAATTTATCTGTGTTTAACACAATGAAGATGCTGCTGCTGTTTTGGGGGAGAAGTTAAGGACCTGGCCCCAGTGCAACCTTCTCATTGGCCGACTGGTCATTATCAGGCCATGCTTGGCCTAATAGAGTGGTTGATCATTGGTCAGGGCTCGGCTTAATTTGGTGGGACATCTGTGCTCTTCCTCCAATGGCAGGTGAGAATTACTGTATCACCAGCTCTGCTTCTCTCTTCCCCTCTACTTCATGTGTAGTCAGGACTTCAACTGTAAAGAAGATAGAAGAAAAAAAAAAAAAACAACCCTCAACTTTGAGTCTGCTATCCCTCCAAAGATACAAGACCTCTTTCTTTATGGTTTGCTGTAAGAATATAGCTTTTTTTTAAAGAAAAAAAAACAAAACAAACTTCCTCAAAGACTTTTAAGGAACTATTTTGAATATATTTAGAAATGACACCTGTATACATCGCTTGTAAATTCATACTGGAATACATCATCATGGAGAATTATAAATGATAAAGAGTAAAAACAATATTTTTTGTGTGAATTTCACAAGAGCTCTTCTGTACAGTGGCACTGTTTATCTCTCTCTCTCTTCTCTTTCTATCTCTCTCTCTCTCTGTAGGGCGACTAGAATAAAATTTCACCATTCACAAGGTTTGCTGTCCTGTCAAAATTCACAGTATACACACCGGGCTCTGTGTCTTCCTCACCATATATGAATGCAACCGCGCTTGTCAGCTGAAGATAACTGATTATCATACTGCAGAGGAGAAAAAAGTGCCAGCTGATTCTCCACTGAAACCATTTATTTCACAGCTGAAGGTATTACCTTTACTTCTGTTTAGGGAAGCTAACCAGAGGAAGTACACATTGGGTTACAAATATATGATTTTTTTTTTTTATCAAGAATATCGTGGGAATAAGGGTTACTGCCGACAATATACATAATTAATTCCTTTATCTCAAAGTGCACCCATGTTTTTACATGATTAGAAAGTCTAGTCTTTTTTATGCATTTTATCCTTCTTCATCTCAAGTTGTTAGCAGCAGTTTCAGCTTTTCATAAAGGAAAACAATTTGCACTAATACTACAAAGCTTGAAATTCAAGTATACACATAATTGCATGCTAATTTCTATAAGATGGTGTTTATACTAAAAATATGTAGGCACAGGACAGGATTTTTAGTACAGGAAGCTTTCTGGCTTGTGTTTGCACCCTGCTTGTAGTCCAATCACTACTGACTAGTCGCTGTTAAGCAAGCATTGCATTGCATGCAAATAAGCTGCTTTTATGGTGAGCAAAAGATTTGCCAAAGTTCATGATTAAAATTTCCATTTCTGAAAAGTCCTAATATAGAATCTTATTTTATCATCATTGCATGTTGCTGAGGCCATTAGCAAAAACAAAAACTCCAGGGTATTTATACAATCTGTTCATTTGTCAATGTAATGTTAATGAAGGAGGCTTTTAAATGATTACTGGTATATAAATGGGTTTCTTTAGTGGCATGAAGGTTGCAGTGTGGATCCTGTAATCTGTGGGAGTGAAGTTTAAATAACATATTACTACTAAATTAAAGGATAGACGAGTGTTTTCATAGTTTGAGTATTGCATTGTGTGGAGCAGGAGGAGGACAGTATGATGTTCAGGTTGGTGTCACTGTCAAATCTGCTGGAAGTCAAGTAGCAGACTTGCTGCCACACCAGCACCTATGCCTTTCAAGCCTGATCTCTCTTCCAGACTGGCCACATATAAATGCTTGGTCGGGATTCTTTGGTGAACGCAGTGAACACTGTGGATAGCCTTTACTGTAACTTGATCAGACAGCTTATGATTGAAATGCTTTATTACAGCAGCATAATATTGGTTCTACTCACTCAGAAATGTTCCTACAGGTACAGTCTACATGGATGCAGCTTGAACAGACCACCAAACTGAGAAGATTACCTAAGCAGACGTGTATGGTGCAGTGCAGTTTAAGTTGCCTTTCTGAAGTATTTTCAGTTTGCTTGTATTTTTTCTCTAATATGCAGCGATGTTACTGTGAATGGGCAAACTTTAACTCAAACTATTATCAAATAATTTAACTTAACCAAGTAGTTTTGGTACCTAAACCTAACCATACAGCAAGCAAAGCTAAACTAAGTGCAAAAACAAAATTCCCACACAGCACAAGAAGAGTCCCGTGATCCCAGGGATCATTTGCATACTAAACGATGATCTGGTGCTCTCAAAGATCAACTTTCTGAATTGAATAATATTGTTAGGCAATGATAAGATAAAGATGTTCCAGCAAACACCTGGCACATAAAAAATGTAAATGGCATTTGTCAACATAAGTGTTGATGGATGGGGATTGCCCCACAAATGTAAACAAACAATAAATGAGCTGTGATGTCCAAATACTGCAGGAATGATTTAGATATGGTAAGATAGATATGGTTTTTTTGTGTGCGTTTATTTTATTTTATTTTATTCTTAACAAGTCTACCAGGACATCCACAGGACATTCTATTTCCTGTAACGGTACCACATTAAATATCAAAAAGGTATATTCCCTCTAGTATGGACATCCAGCAACATGTTAAAAGGGGTTTGAGTTATAGACAATTCAGTCACCTCTCTTATTCTTGCTTCATTGGAAGTATTTCCCTTATGAGATCTAAACCAGAAGCTTTTTATATCTTGAGTTGTGTGTGTCTCTCAGTGTGACAGACTGGTGACCTGTCCAGGGTGTACCCTGCCTCTTGCCCTGTGGTAGTCCAAGGCAATAAATAATGTAAGTAATTTCCTCATCCTGTGAATGAACTCCACCGCCTTGTACCGCTGCTGGTGACAGGACTCCTTTTCCTGCTCTGCAGCCTTGGTGAGTTCAGAGTAGCGACACAATCTTTCCACCTGCAGTGGCTTCTAGTTAGAGTTGTCCCTCTAGATCACAGCACATCTCCAGAGCAGAAGGAGGACTAACATTGCCAGCTGCAGACCACGACGGGGAATTTGAGCTTGTGAACAGTAACAAGAGACTCGACATACCTAATTGACAATGAACACCACCAACACAGTGACCTGACCATTAGGGAAATGGCCCATAATTGCTTGAACGATATTGTTAATGTAGAATATGTCAATCATTTCATGCATCTAAAGAGGAGAAAACCCTAACCACATTATGTCATCATACATAAAATGTGTATAAAATATATAAAAGCAAAAACAGGGTGACACAGCGGTGTAGCTGACAGGAAGGAAGGAAAGCAGGAAGAAATTGCTGGGTCCAAATCCACCAGCTGATGGGGCCCTCCTGTGTGGAGTTTGTATGTTCTCCCTGTGCCTGCGTGGGCTCTCTCAGGGCACATGTTAGTTAACTAGTGATTCTAAATTGGTCGTAGGTATAATTGTGAGTGTGAATGGTCGTCTGTCTCCGTCTGTCCTTTGATTGCCTTGTATCCTGCATCTCACCCAGTCACATCTATAATAGGCTGAACTGGATTAGAAAATTGAATCCATCCATCCAAATTGAAGGCTGGATGGATGCATTCCACCTGCTTCTCTAACGTATAAGGTGTTATTAGTCTTCACTGTTGCTTTATCGCTGAGCACAGCATAAGCAGCAAAACGATGGTGACATGTTAACCACCACTTGACCCATAATGAAAACCGTCCCTGCTTCTATCCACTGGATAAAGTTGACCTGCAGTGTTTATTTTTTCTTCTTTTGTGTTTTGTAAGTCATGTGCACACATAATGAGTACAAGTGATAGTGACTTTAGGGAGGCATTTTTACTGTGACTGTTTACTGACCTTGCATACTGACCATGTGCGAGTCAGTCAAACAGAGCTTCAACAGCCCATTTAGGCTACAGCCATGTTTGCCATCTGTCACATTCCCTCTTACCTTTCCTCAAGCTTTGCACCTCAGCTTTTTCCTGCTGTAACCATTATATACCATCTGTTGTCCTCCTTTTATATTGCAAACATTTTTCTCCCTTCCAATCATTATCCTTATTGTTGCTCTTTATATATATATATATATATATATATATATATATATATATATATATATATATATATATATATATATATATATATATATATATATATATATATATGCCTTAAAATCAGTTTTTGCTTTTAAGGCAATAATATTGTATTTTGTATGTATTCATTTTGTTTTCTTTGTTCTTTTTACATGTACTTTAAGAAGTTTGTAGTGCAGTAAAATCAGAGCATCACAAATATTTCATTGCACAAACATTATATGGAAGCAGGTAATGGAAAGGCAGCAGAATTTTAAGCTGAGTTTTAAAGATGAAAGACATTTTATGACAGTTGAACCGTGAAGAGGAGGTCTAAAGTAATTCCCTATGTACCTATGTGTTGTCAATACAAACAATGGCAATAAGAAACATAGTTTTAAATAGCTCAGTCTAGCATTATTACCACTTTGACCTTCAGATCAGTATATTGACCTTGAAGGAAAGGTCAGAGATTAAATGTGACATATTTTAAATCTTTATACTGTACTTTCTATACATATGTTGGCAAGACACGCTACACTTGTAAGAATTATAATTTCTACGTTATGAGGCTTTAGTCGGTTAGGTGGGATATCACTGTTTGGTGGAAGCCATTTTGTTGAAAGGTTCTGATTACATTAAAACACGCAGACAAGCAGAAGTAAGATTTTTTTTATATAGCGCAATTAAAATCAAAGTGCTCTACAGTAATAAATAAATAAATAAAAATAAAAGGGTTCCTTATGCCACACACATTCACACTACATCATTCCAGAGAACTGGTGCAGTGACAACAAAGGAACGACCTGTTTTTGAATTAGTACATCTGCCACATATGCAGATGCAAGGCCATTTAAGGCTTTAAATACAAACAACTCTACACTAGAAGTAGGCGTAATAGTCAAGTCAGGAATCTGGTCGCAGCATTTTGGACTAATTGTAAAATAGCAAGAGATGATGGACTAATTCCAGTGTACAGTTCATTACAGTAGTCCAGTCACAAAAGCAACAAACTAAAGCATGCATAACCCTTTCCAGATTGGATAGCTTTAGAAAATATTTTAGTCTGAAGGTTGCGTTGAGCTGGAAGAAACTGCTCCTGATCACAGCATTGATTTGTTTGTGAAATTTTTAATTTATGTCAAAGATTATCCCAAAGTTTTTAAAAAGGCATCCGCTCAAATATGCAACTATGTAATTCTGATATTGACTTGAGAGGAAATCTAACACCCTGCTCTGGGGCACATTTCAGAATGAGTGACAGAGTGTGTTATATTTAGTGATTAGTGAAGACTTAGAACATTCACGTTTCTCTTTGCAAGCATCATTCAAACTCTGCCATATATTCTCTGATGTCAGACTAAAAAGCAAAGCTTACTCATCAGCATTTTCACTGAGGTCCTAGTGCTGAAATGTTGCCTGCCTGTGACAAGCATGGACACTTCACTACATTTGGTTCAAGAGGGTGGTTTGAAGATGTGGAACATGTGAGAGGCAGCCTCAAAGACAGCCAGGAGCACAGAGGAGGGGCAGTAATTGAAATGGGGGTGTCATTCATCAGATCACACAGAGGCAGCCACAGTGGTGTGGTCCAAACAGAGTGCTGCAGAGGATGTGTGTGTGTTTGAGAGAGAGCATGTGTGTGTGTGTGTGTGTGTGTGTGTGTGTGAGTGGTTGTGTCAGCCAGCTCAACAAAAAGATTGTGGCAGATCATTCTTCTTTGGCGTAGAGGCAGATGAAAGAAAGAGAGGAGAGAGAAAAGTGCACTCGTTTATTTTGTCATTTTCTATTCTTCCCCTTGGCCCTCAGAAAATCACATCTGATTTGATTTAGGGAGACAAACAGTTGCCGTGGTCAGCTCCACATGGCCCTCTCTTCTTGAGCGCGTGTGTGTGTGTGTGTGTGTGTGTGTGTATCCGTAGTTTTTCAAAAGCTGTTCTGTGCCACATACTGTACATCCAGCAGGAATCTTTAATATTACCATACAAAAACGCACAAACTATTACTGATTACGTCAACGTGTGAAGTTCATGCTTTGGATGATGCTAAATCCTGCGGTATTCAGAGGCTGTAAAAAATAATGGCTATATCCACAGTACTGTGCAAAAGTCTTGAGCCACCCCATCCATCTCTCTGTTCAGGAATAGTTCTCCAGGCTTCATGAAGGACAATCAAAGCTCTTGTGTAATTTGGCATACCTCATCCTTTTCTCCATGTTTTCCTTCCTTAGGAATGGATTCTTTACAGATGGATAGTGGACGGGTGGCTGTCAAGAATCCATTCCTTAGGAATGGATTCTTGACAGCCACCCGTCCACTATCCATCTGTAAAATTATGTGGAAGGAATGCTGTTTGTTTTAACAGTTTTAACAGTAAAGCTGAAATTATTATCTGACCAATATGCACATCTGTGAGATACAATCGTTTATCGTATTACTATTTACTACTTATTACTACTATACAGTATGTTAATACTACTTCATTTTACCAAGTGATATGAGTGGGTCCCATAGCTTCAAGGACAGAAATAAAGAAAGACAAATTAAATCTGGTACGTAATGTAGTTTAACTCTGGTAGCAAGTTTAAATGAAAAAAAAAGGGGGACAAAAGAATCCCAGCCAACTATATAATAATGCTTTAATATACTGATTAAACCTCTACTGCCCTCTTTTAGTTGCTCTTGGTGTCTCTGCAGTAAGATTAAAAGTTCTTTGATAGCACATTTTTAGGGGTATTTTAACCTTTTATGGTGAATATCATTAAATTAAAACCCGTAAAAATGATTTGCTACCGCAAACTGTGTGATCAGTTCTTTTTTCTTATATGATTTTTCTTGCCGTACACATTTTCTGCAGGAATTCCACCCCTGAGCACTTCTGCAAGGACTCTGTAAGATTTAGCAGGCTAACTGTTTTATGTGGGGATTTTCTTCACTGTTGATAATCTTGATTATTATTTCTGGCACTTAAAACTGCACACACTGTTTAATAACTAACAACTCATGACAGCCCTGGGAAATATTCACACATATGATAAAAATCTAATTGAAATGATTACACATAAAGCACTTTTTCAAAGTGTCAAAACATCACTAACTATAAGGCCATTGCTCCTTAATGATTCCGCCTACTTAATGATTCCAGCTTAACAGTACTACAGTTTTTGTTACTGCATTTATTTTAAAATGTTAAACAGTTCATATTTAAAATAATTTTTAAAATATGCAATGGATGGAAAAATTGCTGTGTGGTCATTGAGGTGGGTGGGCGTTTGGGATGACCGCTGAATGCTGGCAGATTGTCAGTTTGGATCTGATTATAAGAGCAACACAGATAATTAGAACAAGTGTGATTATGCCAAATGTGTTTGTGTGTGCAAACATGAGCTAATATTTCATATTTGTAATGATATGAAAATGTGTGTGTGTGTGTGTGTGTGTGTGTGTGTTATGTAATATATCTTTGTACTGTCTCGGGCTTTAAATTTAGTAATAAAGTTAATTGGATCTTTAGTCTCCGCTGCACGCTTCATTTTGACGTGTACCTTTGTGCGGTGTTGGCTGGTTTGTCCAGTTTAAAATAATGCTGACAATTTTATTCATCGCAGGGGGAATCTTGGCTGAGAAGGAAAGAAGAAGCTTAGTTTGTGATTTATTTTTATTAGGAAGGCAAATGTTCATGTGCAAATTCAGGAACCCTCCTCCTATCTGCTTGAAGTCTTCATTATATCTTTCCAGCCATGAGGTTGGATTTATGAGGCAACAACACCTAACTGTTTTGAACTTGCCTATGTTTAATAAGAGCCTTCTCCTTTACATAATAAACGGATGTACTGAAAACTACAGTCCAGAGTTACTAAACTTTGATCAAAAAACTGCAATGCTTCTTAACCTCCTGAGACCTGAGCTCCTGTTTGCAATGCATTTTTAATTTCTGGGGTGGGGTGTTAGGAGGTTAAACCTCTTAAATGTTGTAAACATGCTACTACATAATAAACTGACTGAGGTTTACACAAACATGTTTGACATGAAGAAAGGTCATTCTTAGGGTGGGCATTCCAGAGGTTTGTTTACTAAAAGACATTTATCACTGAATGAGGCCGTGTGCGTCATGCTAACCTCAAATGCCACTGTTTGCTGGATGTCGCTGCCTGTCATCGGGAGAAATCAGATGCAAAGAGAGTGCTGCACCAAAAAATACACCTTGCGATTGTTTTGGTCACTAGCAGATTGCTGTAGTTCTTTGTAGTTTATATGGAGGATGCCGACTTGTCTGCAAACCCTCTCCAACTCCTGTAGTCACTAAGTGATAATGAAACTTGCTAAAGAACTCTCACCTTCAAAGTAAGCCATGTAGTCCAGGTCTACATGCCTAAATGCACTGAGTCCCTGCCACGTGATCAGCTGATTAGATATTTAGGTTAACGAACAGTTGAACAGAACCCCAAAGTGACCAGTGAGCATATAATACAATCCAAAATCAAACAGTATTAAACATGTTACACCACCACTGCTATAGGGTGTACAGTCAGCAATACAGGTCTGTTAAGCCTTTGTGATTTTGTCGTGGCGGGGGCAGGCTGAGTTATTTTTTTGCCTTTTCTTTTCTTTTCTTTTCTAATTTGTCTTTGAGCTTCAGTTGGAATGGTGGCTCCTCCTTTTGGTGGAGTATTGCTCTCTGGTCAATCCCTCTCAAACCTGCTCTGAGTTATTGCAATCAATTGCTGAAGTATTTGAAGGCTGGATGGGCAGCAGATCATCTTCACCTTAGGATCTCCTTGCTAGAAATCTGCATTCCTGGTTCTGTGATCTAATGCTGTTGCTCCATCTGCCTCAGTTTAATTTCTACTCCGTTCTTCTGTCTGCTGCTCTGAGGAGTTCTGTGTTGCCTCCAGCTCCAGGTCGTTTAATAGCTGAAACCTGAAAGAGAAAGACTTACCTGGAATGCTCACCTACCTGCTCACTCTCCATCACAGCTGCTCTCAGTTTCTTGATTCTGCCTGCTCTCTGAAAACTCCCCCCTGGTCAGATCACTCTCACCTCCGAGTAAGGCTGTTCTCATTACCTCACGCCATAGCCATTCCTGCTCAGTCCACCTCAGCCATGGCTAACTCTCATTTCTCCTCCCCTCCACAGAGCTCCAGGCTGTTAGTCACTGAAGTAACTATAACTCGAGCTCAGCTCCAGTTCTCAGTAAACAAGTTATTGTTTTTTTTCAATAAACCTTTTAAAATTCCTTTCGATGTTCAAAGTCTGAATTTAGAGCCCTCATTCAGGCTTCTTAAAGCAAACAGAAGATGTATGAAGTCAACATGGATCCAGAGGCTCAGAGGGTTGACAGGGTGAAGGGGCTTTTGGTGTGACATGCCTGGGTGACAGTATTATGTGTGCGGATGTGGAAATGCTAGGATGTCATTGTTACCGGTTTTTGCTAGTTGCCTTTGTAAAATATAATGACAGAAACGAGCATTGGATATGCTCTCAGAGAAAAATAATCATAATACATTAAAAACAATTATTGTGACTAAAATTTCAACTGAGAAAACAAAAAGGTTTGATCTAAAACTCAACTCCATGTCTAGAAAAGAAAATGTTATAAAGCACCGTCTCGTGCAGTTTGTGAACATGATGCGATTTGTTCTGGTTGTCCTTGAACCAATATCTTAATATCAGTAAAAAGCTTAAAAATCATGCAGGTTAGAATTAAGAATTATGTATTGTGTATTTTTCTTTAAAATTTAAACAGTTCGTCTTTGTGAAAACCTGAAATCAAGTTTGTTTTTTGCCTTTTTCTTTGTATACTAAAAGCTAGAAAATCAGAGTTTTTATTTTTATCATTTCAGATTTCTATTATTCAAATGCTCTCCTTGATTATGAGGACATTCCACCTAATTAGATATCAAATGAAATGCATTGGTATAAATCCTTCATTTTCAGGATTGTAAGCTTATATAATTCTCTTACTTACATAAGCCTGGAACAGATAGCCTTTGGCTCACATTTCAACTTTATTTATTGAACTCACATCCAGCTCAAAGTTAAAAGTTGAATATTGTTATATGGACCGCAACTTTTTTTTTTTCCTCATGTAATCCATTAAAAACTCCCAAAAATCATCCTTCTGGCAGGGTGTTACTAGCCCGAGGAAGCGCGTCCTGGCTGGCAGACGCGAGCGTGTACCCCAGCATCCTCTGTTTTCACAAGCAGCCATGTGTCCTGCTTTATGTGTCCTTGAGCAGCATACTGAAGCAATGCTACTTGCTCCAGTTTTCTGTTGGTGAAAGCCTCAGCTAAATCACAAAACTTGTACAAGCCAAATGAATACATGAATGACTTTTTTTTTTTTTTTTTTTGCACTTACACAGTTTGGTAGAGAATATCTCTCACGCAGGAATAATGGATAAAGTGACATTCTGTGCAACATGAAAATAATGAAGATGAGTTTTTTTTTGTCTCTCTCTCTCTCTCTGATGAAAAGAACAGAGGGAGGAAAGAGCCCATGGGCACAACCAACAAAACATGCAAAAACAGTCCAATGTAGGCTAGCATCTGTGTGTGTGTGTGTGTGTGTGTGTGTGTGTGTGTGTGTGTGTGTGTGTGTGAGTACTTTCAATGCAGATTTTGTGGGAGATGAACTGCAGCTGTGTCTAATGCTAAATAAAAATGTCCTTTTTTCTTTTAAGTCAGCTGTCTTTAGTATTGAGGCACGGTTTTGCTCTGTCCTTCCTTTATATTCCAAACGTGACTTATCAGTGTTGTGCATCTTCATGAAAGACTTCATAAATCAGGGGTCTGCAGTCTGCCTGCAGGTAATTAATTGCTGTGGTTTTTCAGCCAAGCTTGAACTGAGTGGACAGGGATGAGAGAATAATAACATACAATGGTTTTTGTGCTGTCTTTCCATGTCATTGCTTTTTTCTCTCTCTTTTATCTGGTATCTCTTTAATTAGTGTGCTGCTGAAAGCAATTTAAAGAAAAGAAAAAGCAAAAAAAAAAAACTAATATTGGTTGTTGTTACACCGTGCTCATGAATCTTAAAGGATTGTGGTTAAATGTCACAAATAAAAATAAATAAATAAATAACAATAAGGCAAGGTAAAGGCCTGTGTTTCAAACATGTTTGAAATCACAGTAATGAAGAGCATCCTGTTCTCATTGCCACTACCGTACAATTATCATTACGTACCACACCATTCTCATTACAATACAAATGGTTTAAGATACCAGAATTAAATTCCACGTCTTTTTAGCGCTATTTGGCCAGCTATGCTATTTAACTTCATTATTTAATATCAAATATCAAAATGCTGTCCATTTAAAGAAAGAGTTAGGAAATACAAAACTACAACAGATTCCTAAGAAAACAGTCTGCTTTTCTGCTTTCTGCATCATCTGCAGGGTGACACGCTCTTCTGCCCACATCTGTCAATAAATATGTGAAAATAACTTGGTTCTGCAATATGTTTTACAGCATCATGGACCACAAGTTTTAACTCTGAATGAAGCAATAGAGGACGGTCAAAGTAGGCGTGAGGCTGACCGTCTCTGCTAGCACATTACAGCTGCTGCTGCATCAGGTGCGCAACATTTCTTCAGAGACAGCCTTCACAGCAAGGGTTTATAACTCTGGGATGTTGCAGACAGGAGCTCTGATGCACAACTGCAAGAAGAATAAGAAGCTGCAGAACTCACCTTTGCAGGGAATTCTGATGTACATGATCCAATAAGTGGCTGACACAGTGGGAATATTTCTAGGATTTTTTTGTGTGTGTGTGTGTGTGTGTGTGTGTGTGTGAGAGAGAGACTCTCTTGCATAATCTGACACTCCAAATCCTTTTGATTTGTCTTTTATTTAGCTACGGGGTAGTTTTTAGTTAAGGGGTAGTCTAGTTAAAATAGCAGTGGTATATTGGTGGCATAAAGAAAAGTTGGAATGGAATGTGTTCTGGATCGTCATGTTTCCACTGCAGACTGTTTCAACATGCTGCGCTAAAAATCAGAGGAGGGGATACAATTTCATCCCCACAGGAGCTAAAAAGTAATTTAACAGAGGCAGAAAAGTGTAGACCAGAGGGGGTAAAATCCCACCCACCCCCTACGTCAAATTGCATCCTTCTTGTAATGAACCCTTTGGCATCCCTTTTAAATGACGTGCTAATAGGAGTATTTCAACATGCAGGGTTAATATTACTTTTGTGAAAGAGTATAATTTTAACCAAACAACAAACTTTTCTGTAGTAGCGGTTTTGTTTTCTAAATGTAATGTCAGTAAAAACAAACCCAAACAAAGCCAAAAACACATATCTCCCAAATGGGGCGTGCACTGCAGTTCCTGGCTGGCAAAGTTGTAAGTTAATTTGGCCTTCAAGTGGGGAGTTTAACACTCTTTAAAATACGTTTTCACGAGAGTTTAGCTGTACAAGTGCAGTCCCAGACTACAGAAAGTAAAGGGATCAAATTTACTGTTTTCCAGAGGAATGAAACGCTAAACGAGAGAATGAAGTGAGTTACAGAAGCTATAGTGGAACAGCTGGAGACTGTCTCTCTACTGGCATCAAAACACACAACATGCTGTTGTGCATCTGACTTCCAAGCATAACTTTCATGTGCCTTTAACCAACACAGAATTTAAACTGAAATTAACAGAGAGCGGGTGTCCTTGTGTAAATTCACCCCAAACTACACTTACCTTAGTGCTTCTATCCCATCACATTGCCCTTTCAAATGGTGATAAATAAGCATGCCAAGGCTGGAGGATAATCGTGTATCAGGCTAATCACTTACACAGGCTAATTACTTGTTGCTAAACTAGCTCATATGACTTCAGAACTATCTGCGTGCACGCGCACACTCGCTTGCGCACGTGTGTGTCTGTGTGTCTCTGTTATGAATGGGTACAGGTGTGCAGCCATGTGAGCCCTCATGTTGGATTAAAAATATCAAGCTTGATTGTAGAATACCAGAGGGAGACGGAGGTGTTAATTGGCTGTGTCTGCATGTGTGTACGTTTGTGTGTGTAGTGTGCGTGAGTGTGAAATGTTTTCACATCAAGAATTGCAGCACTTAAGTAATACAATAAAAGAGCGCCTGCTGTGAATCAGTGTACCCTGACAGCATACGCCATGAAAGCACACACAAAGCAGCACAAATATAAATCACAAGTCTTCTGGAAATCTTATTAAATATTCTGATCTTTAACTTCATAATGTGTCCATGGGTTGAAGCCGATATCTATCTTTGTGTGTGTGTGCTTGTGTGAGCATGCAGTCCCACCTAACCACATTATACCCAGATAAAGTAGACAAAATGAAAGTGGCAGATGAAGAAGCTGAGGTGATCATGTCTGTGCATGTGCATCACATCCCTGCTGACTAAAGCAATTGTAATCTAGAATTATGTGATGGGACTTATTCGGGTATCTGGGACAGCAATTTAGATGTCTTGCCTTGTGCACAAACACACATACTTGCTTTTTGACCATTGCGGGGCCCTATTTAGTTTTGTACCTTTATGGGATCCACCCTATCCCGTGGTTCCACAGCTTTGTAAAAGCTCAAGTATAATAATAAAAAAATAGAGCCACAAATATCACTTCAACTTATCAAAATTAATCAAAATTCAAAAATCTTTCTCTCCACGAATTTTAGGTGAACACTGGCATTCCCGAGGTCATCCTTCTGTAATATTTTTACACAAAACATTGCATAAAATTCTCTGCATATGCTCTCAAGGAGTGCATATTTAATTTTAGAGTAGGACAGTTCCCTGAGACTGTCAGTGTTATGATTCTGGGGTTTTGGCACAGTTTTTTTAATGTTTATTGTTCTTTGCATTGGCATTTAGGCATTTTTTCTTATTTAGAAATTTTTATTATATTTTTGGATTGTTTAGCTTTGACACGTCATGTTGGTTATTTGAGTCTTATCACTAATATCCTTAGTCTTGGTAGATTTTTTATTATTTTTTGCAGCCTTGGTTATTCTCCCTAGAGTGTGTTTAGTTTTATAGCAGTTTTGCATTTTGAATTCTGTTAAGATTTTCAGTTTGTGTTATTCCACCTCTCTTATGTCTTCTTGTCTGGCCTTCATCTTCATGTGGTGTATTCCTCTCTGTCCTGTCTGATTTCTGTTTCCATTTTTAGTTCTCACGTGTCTCTGTATCCAGTTTGTGTGTCTTAGTCTAGATGTCTGTGCATTTGTATTCCTTGGGTTACCTGTGTCGTGTCAAGTCTGCATCTGTGCTATATCTAGTCACTTCCTGTTTTATTTTGGTTGGTCATGTGTCTTGTGTGCTGTGTTTAGTTTTGTTTTCCCCTTGTGTCATTAGTGTAATTCTGCTAACCTGTTCACCCCTGCAGTTTCCACTCTCCTCTCATTACCTCAGTGTGTATTTAAGCCCTAAGTTTTCCCTGTTTCATTGTCACATCCTCTGCTCAAGCTGTGTGTTCCTGTGTTTTCCCATCTGGTGCCAAGGTTAATGTGCTGCGCCTTGGTTTAAGTTTTGGGATTTTGTATTTTTCTAAAGCTTCATTAAAGCCAATTCATTGAGTTAAGTCTGTCTCCTGCATCCTGCTCTTTGGTCCTACCCTGTATGCTACACAGCCGATTTATGACAGTCAGAGCACCACATTATTTAAAGTAAAAATGTGCAATGGACATCATCTAAATGTCCACCAATCCAAACGACAATATCAATTGTTTGTTTCAAAGCGACCCATGTGAGAATTTCCAAAATGAATGCTCCTACACGTGGCTTCATGTGTGCCATATGCCAAAGTATCCTTGAGTAAAATACTGAAGTGCTTGTGTGAATGAGGCATGTTGTATAAAGTGTTTTGAGTGCTCAAGTTCAGCAGTAGAGTACAATATAAGAACCACTTTAATGTTTAAGCTTTTCCTGTGGCTTCTAATGCCATTTACTCAATTCATATTAATTTGATTTATATAACACCAGATCACCACAAGAGTCATCTCAATACGCTTTATATTGACCCTACAATAACTACAGAGAAAACCCAACAGTCAAAATGAGCAAGCATTTGGCGACAGTGGGAAGGAAAAACTCCCTTTTAAACATGAAGAAACCTCTGGCAGAACCAGGCTCAGGGAGGGGGCAGTCATCTGCCGTGACCAGTTGGGGCTGAGGAGAGAGACGGGACATAGACATATTGAATATTTCTTCAGGATTTGCCAGAGAACACAGAACACGTTATTCACACATCCTTTCATGTACGACCACTGGACATCACTTAATTTTATTTTAAAAAAGTAGGTATTGGTCTTAAAATGTGCCTGCAAAAACGACATATGAGGTTGTTTTTTTTTTTTTAGAGGATGAAAGGCTCCACAAACTAGATAGCCTTCAGAACAACCCACTGTATATGAGAAAAATACATTACAACGTGATGAGCATACACTAACACGAGATATTTTGGATCAATCTTTATCTGTATAGGTATGGTAAAGGGTAAGCAGAAGAGAATGGATGGATACATAATACAAGATAGCAAAAATTTCATAAATGGATCCAGCAAAACATCTACTTTAACAGCTCTGAAGAGACATAGTAGCATCTGAAAGCTTATAGAAGATTATGTTTTATGAGTAGTGCTCAATCCCATTGATTCAATGGAGTGTAGTCCTGCCCAGAGAAATGAAACTTATGCGTAAGTTCAGTAAGGAAGATCTGTATTCACTCCTCTGTCTGCTTTCCTGGGTATTTGGCTGCTAGTTTATTCTTCACATCACTTCTCCTTTCCCATGCTGTCAAACCTCTTGCCCGTGTTCTTCAAGCCAATCAGTCTCCACTTTGCATACTTTAAATCTCACTGCTTACCTGTCATTCTTCCTTGCGGACTCATTCGTGCAACCCACCTCCTCCCCATCTCCACCTCAGCCAAATCACTCAGTGCACCAGCCAAGCTTCCATCTTTATCTTCATCACCACCAGCATCTAGACTCTGGGGAGTCCAGCCCTAATTCCTCTCATTGCTGGAAAACCGTTCTGTTTCGATGGGCCATCGGAGTCTAATCACCGAATAGCTTGACTGAATTCTGTATATCAATAAATAATGTTCAATTCTTCCTGATGATCTCTTCTTATTGAAATGTATATTGTGCATGTTGCATCTCAGATGAGCAGGCAACATTATAAAACCCAAACCTAATGCTTAGGGGACACATGCTCACTGGTCATGTTGTATCTTGTGTTGGGACCATGTTGGGGCCTTGCGAATAAAAAAAAAAAAGGAGAGCAAACAGAGAGAGTGAAAGTGAGTGAGTAAGAGGCTGTTAACCTCAAACTGCCTTTTAACCTCAGTGAGAGCTTGGTTAAATAAAACACTGCTAATGTGGACTGGCACCTTTTTCTTGTTTTTACTAGCAGAAACTCTGATAACACATCAACTGCAACTGTGATGATAAGAGAAAGACCTGATCCAGATAGAGCTCTTTTCTTAAGCCTAAAATGATAAGAAGTATCAGTGATCACTGAAGTTATGAATAAAAACGGATTCACTGGAACTGACTGCTGCAATCCACCTAAAATGTGTGATTAAATGACTGTTCCTGCTTAGATCCATCAGCTGCTGGTTCAACTGACTGGGTACTGAAAACTCCCACTCCTTTGAGGACACATAAGTGCATTTAGGAAGACTCATTCAACTGTCTTAAGCTTTCACATACAGCATGACCAACCACTTGCAAAAAAAGTGATATTACTGTAATAAAATTATGTTATAGCCTACTGCCTCTCAAAGGCATACTGCTTTAATCAACTCCTATCTGTATAAATGGCTGTCTTTGTACTGTACAGTACCAGTCAAAAGTTTGGACACCCTCCACAGTATTATGAAAGCTGTCATGCTGTGCTATTACACTGGATCTCTGGCTCCAACCTATGTTGTTTTTAAAGACATTTGGAGCACTTTGGTTTAGGCTATTTCTGATTTCTCTAAAAATATAAGCCAAGCTCATATAGACTTGCCTATACGTAACTATACAGGCAGTGTTTTGCTAGCAATCTGTTTCTGGCACATTTAGCAAAAATATTTATTCTCTATGTGCGTGTAAATTAATAGTATTGAGAAATGCACTGGTGTAATATGCTGCCCCAGAAATTACCTCACTTCCCCGTACCTTTGTAGTCTTCAATAAATGTTTCCATAAAGCACTGCTTGTCCCCGAAGAAAGAATAGATGATGTTGCATCATCAGCAACAGGCCGCAACCTTGACTTCCTTTTGCAGCAACATTATTGCTCTGTGAAAATAATTTCTGAATTAGTTATATATTATCTAGCATGAGAAAAGTACATTGCCAATAACTAGATTTGGTCTTTAGAATAACCCTCATGAATTTATACACTTTTATGAAGTGAATACTGCATGGTCCTTGGAGGACAAAGCCTTTTAGTAATTTGCTACATGTAGAGGAAACATAAACACATCCCACCAGCAGGAAATGTTTTATAGCATGACTTGGCCACATAGGCTAAATACAGAGGCAATGATTAAACTGTATGGTGCAATGAACAGCAATGATGCTCTTTGGCTATAGGCATGTATTTTTTTTACCACCCTAATTTAACAATGTAAGAGAAGCACCCTTTGGGCTGAATTCAAAAACAGTATTATAATTATATGCTTTAAAATGATAATAAACTATGGTTTCTGTATGAAGACTGGATATGCAGAAGGAGCAGAAGGAAATTAGATAAATTAGCATCATAATGTCCCAAAAGTGGGATTTATTGCAGGAGTTTTTGTATTAGAATGCATATATATAGGGATCTTTCTGAAGACCAATTTATTAGTTGTTTAAACAAGAAAATAAATACACTAACAAAAGAATAAATTAACTAATCAATTACTGTAAAAGACAGAAAACCCTCACAAAACTTTTAAAACTGAGTGCAATTTAAAAGGATGAAGTGAAACTTTGGCTAAAAAAAATATTTCCTGTGTATTTTAGGTTCTATGTGAAACCATTAATTATGTTCCTCGTTAATCAAAACATAATTTAAATATGCTGAAGTGCTACACTTTGTGCTGTGTATAATTTTGCAATAGAGATAGCAGCAATAGCCTCTGTTTCTTCCATGCTAGCATCGACTCCCTAGTACAGATTGTGGTTATATTCCAGTTCATTCTAAAAAAGCTGACATACAAGTGCTCATGTACATAAAGTACTGTAGAACAGCTTGGATTAGCTGGACTGTCATCTCTTTAGTCTTTATTCGCTGCTTAACAACTCCCATTCACAGAGAAAGCAAAAAAAAGTATAGGTCACCTTACAGGGCTGTAGCCTTGGGTAGTGGCCAGTTTTATCCATTCAAAAAACAGTTCTGATGTGTAGTTGGGAACATTGACCTGTTGGAACATCAGCTGTGCCCAAGTTTCTAACTGTCTAGCTGTTGATTTGAGGTGAAGTTGAAGAATTTGGAGATAGTCCTTTGTCGTCATTATTCCATCTACTTTGTGCAATGTACCAGTGCCACTGGTAGCAAAATAGGCCCAGAGTATGATGCTACCACCACTATGCTCTACAGCTGGCACAGTGTTCTTGGATTTGAAAGGCAAACTTTTAAACCTAGAGCAAAAATTTCATCCACACATTTCCAATTTTTTCTGCCCTGTGGGCCAAGTGAAAATATCATTGACATTTTCCAGGTCACTGGACCCTACAGTGTTAGAAATGTGAGTCCACATCAGTCCACCTGGCAATTCCGTTTTCTTCGTGTCTCTAATCCATCCTTTCTCTGTATTTCTTACCTGTGTTCCTTGCTGTCCTCATACCTCTGATGTTAAAAGAAAAACATGGACCATCTGGGAAAAGTCAGATCTCCAGTTCGCCTGTTTTGTGTATAAATAATTAATGAGTTCCCACCATTTTGCAGCTTCCAGACACAAGAGACAGTCAAATTCCCTGACGTGACTGATTTTCCAATGTAGTAAAACTCAGATTTGTTCAATATATATGTGATTTAGGTTGAAATGAGTACCATATCGATCATTTGTTTTCATTTCTTTTCATTCAGGCAAATACATTATTGAAATTTGATTTCAAAATGTCTTTCGCGTTGGTAGCAAAATAACACACAGTAACAACTACAAATCCAGAGCGACAGAAGTGCTGCATACTGCAGAAAGAGCCATGCTGCAAAAAGAAATGCTGTGCTATGAAAGAAAAAATGGAGATGCTGAAAGTTGGAAGGAAAGGCAGTTTAGCCATGTATCTACTGACTGTTTGTCATCATCACATGCTCTGTTTTCCCAGCTATGTGTTCAACCTATTATATATATATATACATATATACATATATATATATATATATATATATATATATATATATATATATATATATATATATATATATATATATATATATATATATATATATATAAAATGACGCGCGCGCATGTGTGTGTGCGTGTGTGTTCTTGATATCCTTCTCATCACAGTTTCTCCTTGGTCCAGGCTGAATCTCATTTGACCCACTGCTGCTGAATTTTGCCAAAACTGAGGATGTCTAGACACACAAATCTGATCTAATCACTTGAAAATGCTAATGCAAGTAGTCTTTCACAATGATCTGAATTGAGCAGCAAATCTGATTTGCCTGGATGCTGAACAAACCCAGAATCACTTTGCAGTGCAATTCAGTTCAGGTGGATGTGACCACATATGAGGTTTGTAGGTGAATTTTAATTAATTTTGTCATATTAAGAGTTTTCCCCAACTTTAGCAGTGGTAAGTACTGTTTTACACTGACAAGTGCATGGTTCTACCTAAGAAACAGTTTTAAAACACAACTGATTTGTCTTCAGACAGACGTGCACCTTTCCCTAGACTCACCCTGAAGCAGCTATGCCTTGTAGAGTATTTTACTTGCACATAGCTTCTGGTGTACTATTTTTCTCCGCCTGTGTCATTTTCCTTGGTGCTCATCTTTTGCTTAACACAGATTTTGTCTTTTTCCCATATAGGTGATTTCATAACACCTCTCTCCCATCCACACACATACACACATTGTACTCCAAATATAGTTGTTGTTAGCCGACATAGAAAAATGCTTAGCTGTGCCTGGCCAGCCAGTTATATAACAACATTGCACTGCCCTAACTCTGGCTTGCCTTACAGTGATGGCACCCCTGGATGTGGATTTCTGTTTGTCTGTGTATGTACAAGCATGCCTCTGGGTGTGTGTGTGTGTGTGTGTATGTATGTATGTGTGCGTGTGTCCATGCGGTGATATTGCCAGTTGTGTAACTTTGCTCTCCATGTGTGTAACAGACAGCTTTTGAGCAACCATTTTCACTGCATTTGTTTTCCGTCTGTTTTGCTGTTGTCCTTTCTGTATAAACTATATACGTATATGTGCCAATCGAAATTGCATTTTGCAAATACTTTAGGTGAAGTTGGGTCACACATCCAAAGCCCAAGCACGAGGTGACATTGAATATTATTTGAAGAAAACTACACTAGAAACAACCATCCACCCAGCTGAAGTGACCCTTATCAGAATACTCATTATTTATTACACCTCGAGGCAGTGTTCTGTAACTTATGCTGACCTCTCACTTCCATGTGGAACAAGGAAGTAAACATACAAATTCCCTCTGAGCGTCAACAGTGTCCCCATCATCAAGCAAATTGCCAAGTTGCATATATCTCTTTTCAAAGACACTGCATTGTGTAAAATATGCTAAAGTATTTTTTAACTTAATTCCTAAAAGCACATTTTTAGAGGAACTGGATCTGAGAATGAGGAGGATGAACCAGTTATGCCACACGCAATATCTACAAAAGTCTTAAAAATGTGCAAATGCATGAACTTGCATGACAATGTAGTTATGCGTGTGTGCTTGCACTCTACATGTGTGTAGGCCTATCTGTTTTTTAAAACAGGGCCCCCGCCTGCAGGATGTGTCTAAGTGCTTTAGTCTCCACCGTCGCCCACTCTCGTAAATAGATCAGGTACATGAATCCCCTCTGACAAACAGTAAGAAAGGGACACAGAAGGAGAGAATGAGAGAGCAAAACAAGTTGTGAAAGTGAAATGAGTTTCATGTAGCCACCTTTGTCTTCTTTAATGTCTTCTTTGTCTCAGTGGAGCTTTGGAAAATCTTTAACAAGCACCAGAAGAGTGATGGAGGAACATCAGCAGCTGTTATACGTATATAAGGAATTAATACAGAATAAAGGGATTCTCTGTAATGACTACCAAGGTAGGCAGGGATGAATCTTCACTACCTTTTAAAAAATCTAATTTGTCGCCCCATCGTCTTTACAGGGGGATTAAAATGGAACCCAATCTGATTTCTCAGTGTTTAGATAGCTGTGCAGAGATAGGGCCTGTGTCACACGAGTGGAAAAATCTGATTTGAGCAGTCACTGCAAATCCTGCCAGTGAGATGAGTTTCATTACAGATTCCCTTCGGCATTTTTACCATGGATAGCACATCTGTCTTTTGAGTGTCCCCTACTTTCCCCTCTAATTTTTTTTTTTAGAATGCATTAGGATGAGAGAAAGAGCAGGAGTCTAGTAGGGAAAAATAAAATCCAGTCTGTTATGAGTAAAGGAAAGTGCCACCCTCAGTTTTTCTTACTCTCGATGTGTTTGTTTTTCAAGAGGGTTTTTGTGTGTTTAGTGAAGTTGTCAGTGCTATTGTGTGAGTGATAGAGGTTAATTATTGTAGCCATTTTCTCTCTTTGTGTCTTGAAAGTTTGGCCTTACATATGTACCATCATATATCTTCTGCCTCCTTTTTGCATCTTTTTGGCCTTTTCACTGTCTCTATTCACACAGTATCTATCAACAGCTAAAATATGGTAGTTTCATACATTCTTGAAGCTAATGGTGTTGGTGGGTGTTTTTTTTCTTTCTTTTATGATCATACAAAGATGGGGCAATGCCAAAATGACAAGATAGACAATGACATTAACTGCCTTGAAGAGGATTTCCTGCTACAGAATTACTTATGGGAAAAACTGCACAAAAAAGAGAGAATATCTCATGACATTTATTTGCTTGACTAACAGGTAAACACTATCTGTTGTTGACATTTTAGAGTGTTTAGTGTTCACTTTGTGACATTTACAAGTGTCTCTGCAAACCCAGAAAACTTTGAAGGAAATTCATAGCCAGTTTAACCAGATTATGCATCTAAACACCCAGATGGATGGGTGGATTGATATACTGGGACACATTCAGCTGGTCTGTAGTGATGCTTAGAGGAGATGCACAATCTCTTTGGCCCCGTCACACAGACCTAGTGACCGTTCAGTGACTGCCTGGAAACCAACCAGTTGGTGAATGGTTGCTAGAAGTTACTGGCTATCGCTGTGTAATTGATTGCTACACTAATCGTTCTATAGGCATGTGTGACTGGGCCATGCATGATAACATACTGTTGTGGCCATACACATAATTATCAGGCAACATACCTTTTAACAGACGTACACATTAATGCTAATCAGAGACTGAATTAAGACAGTACTGACACAATGGGAATACCATGAAGCAGAAACATTCTTGGTGGAAGCGGCCTTTTCATTTAGCTCAGGGGCGGCCAACTCCAGGCCTCGAGGGCCGGTGTCCTGCAGGTTTTAGATGTGTCCCTGATCCAACACACCTGAATCAAATGGCTGAATTACCTCCTCAGTATGCAGTCAAGTTCTCCAGAGTCCTGCTAATGACTTCTATATGTGATTAAGGTGTGTTGGATCAGGAACACATCTAAAACCTGCAGGACACCGGCCCTCGAGGCCTGGAGTTGCCCACCCCTGATTTAGCACATGAATGAATGGGAGCAAGTTGTTTCCTCTGAGTGGAGAAAAATGATTCCTTTAATCTTTAATACTTTTGATCATCTCATGCAGAATCCATGTGTCCATTCCAGAAGCAATCCGAAGAACAAAGTCTTGCAAAACTTATAAAAATCACATATTTGATCATAAAAAGTTCGAAAATCAGTTCTTGCATTAACCCATAGGAATCTAAAGGTCAGTTTAGTCAATTTGAATAAAAATGTCAGTATTTTCAAAATCATGTTAGTTTTGTTGGTTTCACATGGAATAATATCTAAATAGTATGTATTTATTTTTTTTAAAAAGGGGGTGATGGTGGTCACACATTCAGAAGTGCAGAGCAGTGCACTCACTATGAACTTGTAATGAAAATAGGATTGCTAAAAGAAAAGATGAAAGAATGTGAAAGAGAAGAAGGAAACTTTATCCAAGACTGCAGGTGTCCTTTCAGTTTTACGGTGAAAATTGCTATTCCACCTTGAGGACGTGGCTTTCCCACCTCCCTGCCTAACCCTAAAGCCATGTTAGAGATATTGGAAAAGGAAGATAAAAGGTAAAAAGTATGGACAGAGGTGCATTTGGCAGACTTGTACAAATTGTAGAAGTGCACCAATATTAGCATTCAAGCAGTGTGATAAGGAATAAGATGAATAGAAAAATGACAAGAAAATAGCTTAGGTAAGAGACAACAGTGACATGATGTAGTGGGATCATTTCTTCACATTCTTCTTATATGTAGTGAGGCGAAACCTTTGTGCCAAGTGGCCAGTATGAGGCTATTAACACTTGTAGGTAGATACTGCAACCATGCTGGTAATGAGACAAATAAACCATTACCGCTGAGTAATGAAGTCATTACATTAATACATAAATCCCATGGCTGCTGGATGATGGGTCAGTTATTTTCTAGAAGTTCTTACATTTTTGGATCTCCTAATGATCCAAAATTAAAATTTCAGCATTAAAATTCTCACTGCATAAGTAAAACTAGTACTACTAGTACTGCCCGCATTGTCAACTCATCTAAAAACCCTAGAGTCAAAGTTATAATGGCTGTTCTTCCAAATGTCACATGGGTCATTCATCTGTGCATTTATTTCTTTTTTACAGATAGATAAACCATCTAAAAGAAACATGAAACAAGGAGAGCAGACGCTTCCCCTGATAGGAGGCCTTGTAACACACAGATTCTAGGTCTGACCAACAATCTCAGCCATGGGAAAACGATGACATCCACTGAGAATTTCTAATATAATTTACTAGACAAAACATTAATGTCAGAGGGGAACATTCATGGCTTCAGAAGCTGAAATGTTTGAGGGGCTAGTGGTCATCCTCCTAGACCCATCAGCCTGTAAGGAGTAGGCCGGCAGCAACCCCGTCCTCAGCAAACTAACTCTGCCTTGAGGCTGCAGCATGAAGTAGGCCCAGCAGTGTTTGCAGTGTGGAACATAAGTAGGCTTGAGTGAAAGTGCAGTCAAATACACTGAACCTAAAGAAGCTGCTCATCCATGAAAACCCATGCCATGAAGCTGCGCACAACTTTTGTGCTGATGTTAATGCCAGAGGAGGTTGTTGAGTCAGCAGAGGATTGGTGACTTTTTTACAGACTATGCGCATCAGTACTCACTCTGTAATTACACATGGTCTGCCACTTTGTGCTGCGGTTCTTAAAAACATACACTTTGCAACAAAGGAACTTAAAGTTGATCATCTAGGAACGAAGACATTTCATGAACTGACTTGTTGCTATTGTTGCATCCTATTACAGTACCATGCTTGAATTCAGTTAGCTGTTTAGAGCGACCCATTCCTTCACAAATGTTTGTAAAGGCAGAGTGCATGGTGAGATGCTTGGTTTTATACAGCTGTGGAGTGAAAGAGTAATTGTGGTGCAGAACTTTCAATAAATCGCTGGACCTGTTTCCCATTTTCCCAGTATGACCCAACAAACTTACAAATACTTTCTTATTGAGTATTAAAAATTACTGTCTGGTGGGACACCCCCAAAAAAACAACTCAAATATCCCAAAATAGTCCGTGTCAAAAATATATAAGATGGAAGGAAAGCCTTGGTTTGTCTCATTTTAGTTATAAAAAGTATGATTTTCAGGGTCCGCTGAAAGACTTCGACTGACTGAATAAGTGGAACCACATGGGACTACCCTTCATAAAGTCTTAGCTTTCTCAGCTGGAATCTGTTCCACTTTAGCACATCCTCCCTTCCGTCCCTCTCTTCTCATAAGTGACTTTCAGACATACAGAAAAAAGACCCCTCTGCTCCTCTGTGTGAGAGCAATTTGTTGAAGGAAGAAACTGGGTAATTAGAAGTGGATTGGCCTCTCAGCTGGGACAGTCCTGCCAACTTTTACTTCTGTCATTGCAACTGAGTAGCAAAAGTTTTGAGCAGCGTAAGCAGCATGGAGCCCATCGATAAAAGCCTCTGTGATATTACTTTTTTATAAGACTGTAATGCACTCAAATTGTTACCATGCATATGACAATATTTTATATTTTAGATCCAGTTGATTGGATTGCAGTAAAAAAGGTGGAAGATGAAGGAGAAAAAAAAGGAAAAAGCATTAATCAAGCACAGCGATTGGGTTCTTACACTGGAGCCGTGCGTAGGACATAATTTAGTAAAAACCTATCACTAAAATATCCAGTGGCTTGTTTTTAATTGTTGCACTCTCTCCTGACTGTGTTAATACAAGTGGCTGTAGAATATAGCTGCAGATGTAAAGATTTTGGAGAAAAAAAATGGTCTCACTTTCTCACAGAAACTGAAATCCTGCCGCAATTTGAATGTGTTCACATCTTCAACTTGTTAGAGGCTAAACAAATAAACCTTGTAAATCTTATTTATTTTTTTATTATTCTTCTTTTGTAGTGTAGAGCTCAAAATAGTTACTAGGTTAATGCAGACAGACTTTATAACAAACTGTTTGCCCTGAAGAACAAGCAAGCAGCTCATACTCATGTTCTAGAAAGCCCAAACCTAAGCTAAAGCAGACTTGCTGCTATGCATGTTAATAGTAAATACAATTTGCATGTGAAACAATCTCTATTCAAAGATATTTTGCCTTTAACCTTGCTACTGGGACAGATATGTTTAATGTTGGTTATGTATGTGTGTGTTTGTTAGTAGTGTCTGTGATCTGCCTTAAGATTTGGAAAGAGGACAGGGTAAACACATAGCCAGAAGCTACAGCATGTCAGCATTAATAACAACATACGGGAGGACAGAGAGGGAAGCATACATACACAGAGGAAGACTCTGCAGGCAGGACCCATGTGTGGGTGAGGGATGAAGATAATCATCTCTCATAAGGTTCAGTGGAAGATGAGCACTGACCCTATTTTACCTGGCCTTCTCTCTTCTCTCTTGCGCTTCCTCCTTCCTCTCGCTGTCTCGGAAGAGCTTACGAAGGTCTTTTGTAACACTTGAGGGATACTTGCGCCAACTGAATCTCGTTTCCCTGTCACTTAGCCAACACTTTGCTCCTGTGCTGAATTTTTTATCAGCAACAAATTTTCTCTGGAAACAGAAAATGCTGGCTCACACTTTCTGCTAATGTTTGGCATGCTGGATATACACTTAACTTAAGCCAAAGCAATATGTGCTTGCATGCATGTTTGTAAAGTATGAGTGTGTGTTATCGTTAATTCTTGACATTCTGTGTCTGCCTGAGAAAATCTCATGATGTCATCATTACTGTATACTACAAACAACAGTAGCACTCCTTACTTAGTAAAGTCAAAACAAAACCTGGAGGATGATGGGACACTGATACGCTTAGCCTTTATTTCAGTTGGACAGTGGAGAGAATACAAGCAGTAAAATGACCACAGGGCAGATTCAAACCTGGGGTCTCTTTAGCTTTATAGCACATGGACTACTTGTACTAACCAGTGAGCTAAACCAGCACTCCTGCTTGTGAGACCACCATACTTGACTATACAAGCAGGTTATGCACATAAAATGTGAGTTGATGTTTTCCAAATATATTCTTTATGTACTTAAAGCTGCCACTTAGCTCTAGAATACTAGATCTTTCACATATAAATGAACCTTAACCTTAAGGTTAAGCCGTGAGTTGCTCATAGTTAAGCAGAGTTTACATTTCCACACTGGTGCACCAACAGTGATCTATGCGAGATGAGGGAACAATGACTGGTTTGCTACAGCTGAGCGAGACAAAGTAGGCTACAGCAACAAGGAGCATGGTGGAGCCTGTGGAGGAAAAATCTAGGAAGTGCCCAAGAAAAGTTTCCTGTGCCCCCAACCCATGGAGGTGGAACGTTTGAAATCCTGTCAGCAGCAGTGATAGCCAGCAGCGGCGTAGCCATCGGGTGGGTGAGTGGGTATGCTGTGAAAGAATGAGAAGAACTGACAGCTTAAGTACACCGCCATGATTAAAAGGGTATGCTATGCGTTTGTTGCAGCGAGGGAAGCATGCCATACGAGAGCAGAAGTGGACTTCTGAGTTGCGGCACGTTTTAGGTCAAGAACAGAACATTTCCTGCTATTGCTGCTTCGTGGCATTTGCATGGTGGTGCTGTGGGGTGTAAAAGACCACAAGGGAGCAGTCACCGTGAGCTGTTAGATGAAGAGCGACAGGCTGCACACCTCTTCACTTCTCAGCGGGATAATCAGCTTTAGTGTGCTGTTACAGCATGAAATCCGATTGGAGTAGCAGTGTCACATGACTGTAATTTCTAACAGTCACCTTTTAAAAGAATACAAGTTTGATTGCATTGTTAACAAATGCACTAATTTCACCTCTTGGTGAATTGGCTTTTTAATAAAGTAGCCTGTACTAAACTGCACTTGGTGATACCTAAGCCTCTGTTAAGGAAATCTGATTATACCAGTCAAAGCTTTGTCTGGCATTGTTCCAACCTCTCCTGCTTCTCTGGCTTTTTCGTCTACTTATCCCTCCGCCATTTTCTTTCTCTTGTTCGCTCTCTCTGCCCTTTAGACCTCTGGTTCCTAACACTGCCTCTGTCCTCTTTGTGTACATCTCCTCCTGAATCCCTGCCATATCTCTGCTGTTCCTCCTGCATTGCATTTGTATCCATTTCATTCCTTTCCTTTCCCATGTTTACCCTCCCTTTTGCCTCTTTCTTTTTGACTTTTTTTTTCCAGATGTATGATTCATGGTTATAGCACTATGACTAAGACATAAATATTTCAGACACAAATGTAATTTTTCTGAAGAATAAAAATGGGGGTGGGGGTGGGGTAGAGGGAGACTGAGGAAAGGGATATTAAGAGTTAAGGCACAATACAATAGGATATATGGGGATGCAAAATAGAAGTGTAAGAGTAAAACTGAGTGATAATTAAATGTGACCACGTCTTTTGCTGTTATTGCGGAATGTCGTGTTGCCACATGGCTTGTAAATCTAACAGATTTATGGAGCAGATAAGACCACTATTAAGTAAATAACAGCTTACAGTTATGAACAACTGTAGGCTGTGTTTGCTTTATCCAAAATGACCCTCGAATTGTGCTCCTAATCTCTTGAAAAATCAGTGTGTGTTTGTATTTCCCATAAAGCTGATTTTCTTCAGGGTTCACCGTGAACAGGAACATGGTGCTAAACTGTAAAGGAACAGCTTTTAAGCGAAGATGCCACAAGGGAGCTTTATCATTGACTGGCATGACTCTGATGTAGATGCCTCTGCAGTCATTTAAATTGCTCAAGGTGTGATCCACTTCCTTGTTCCAGGTTTCATGCTCCTTCTCAAGTCGAGAACCCTTCAAATTTTATTTTGCCTTTGTTTCTCTCTCTCTCTCTCTCTCTCTCTCTCTCACACACACACACACACACACACACACACAGAGTCTTATTATATGTGAGTCATGCTATAGGTATTCAAAATTTTAAATACCCACATCTGCACTTACACAGAAGGTAGAGTGATGTAGCTTTGCAGCTCAGATAGCGAGATGTCAACGGGGAACAGAATGACTGGCAGTTAATGGGGAATAGATGATCATCAGCCAGTAGAGACAGATGGCAGTAAGCAAGGGAAAAGTACACACACAACACCCATAGTACAAAGTGATCACTCTATCAAGGGCACCTTGTGTATCTGAAAAATATGAGAATGATCTGTCTCTCTCACACACACACTCTCTCACACACACTCTCTCACACACACACACACACACACACACAAACAGTATTACTAAAGTATATAATGCTAACTTGGGAATTGTCAATCAAGCAGGTGATTAAAATTAAATGTACTATAACTGATTTAGACTGGAAACCACTCTTTTACTGCAACTGTGTGCAAGGGATTAAGCTTCTTCCTGCATAATTTTTGTCTATTCTGGAAACCTTTTAACCTACCTGCCCTCTGTGCCTCCTTCTCTTCACATTCTGGTATATACTGTATCTTCTTTCTATCGTCACAATTGTGATTCATATTGCAATTTTATTAAAATTCAGGTGCTGTTCTTTTTGGTTCAGACTTCAGTTCAGTGTAGAGACTGTTATTCTTCTATGCCCACCTGTGATGTCATTTTATCTTCTTCTCTTAATAATTTTACAGTAGTGTGCTGTGGAAAAATAACAGAATAAAATGGATGGGGCGTTGGTTTTAAAAAAATTGTAGGGGTAGCAAGGGCATATTATAAAATCCAATTTAAAAAAGTTTTAATTATATAGCACCAATTCACAGCAACAGTCAGCTCAATGTGCAATATTAGAAGGAAAATGATAACAATCAGGCATGGCCCTATGAGCAGCACTTGGTGACAGCGGGAATGAAAAACTCTCTTTTAAAAGGAAGAAACCTCCAGCAGAACCAGGTTCAGGGCAGCCATCTGCTGCAGTTCATTTGGGGGTGAGGGGAGGGAGAAAAGAAGTGGGACTGGACAAGAAGTGCTTTCTGCCATTGGTAACCATCACTAGTGCTGTTTCAGTGCTATTATGAATGTTAAATCCTGACTGAAACTTTTCAAATAAAGTCAAGAGCTTGGAAAAAAGTCTGCTAAAATTAATTTTTTTTGAAGACATTTCACATCTTATCCAAGAGGATTCATCAGCTCTAACACCAAAAGGTGGAGCATCCCAGGTATTTAAACCCAAGTGAGGGTTGTCCCCTTTGGAGGTGGTCGTTTGCCCACTATTAATCATATGCGTAATCACAGGAGCTAAGGTGTGAAAAAAGGTATAGGTCATTACTACCAGGAGTTTTGGGTACAACCACTGTGAGACCTTGCCCCATCCTATCATGTGACCTATTGATGTCACCTGAAGTAAGGTGTGAGTGGGGGTTGAGGCACGGGGGAAGGGACCTCAAGACTGCATTGTACAGTAGGTGGTTGACAACTGGTGTTGTAAGTCACCATCTCTGTTCAGTGATGGTTGTTCACAGTGGACATAGATGGTGCTTTTTACTCCTCTTTCAAGCCATCCGTTTTTTCACTCCAAAATGTGAACATTGGCGTCCTCAAAGAGTGTCTTTTATCCTTTAGGTGCAGAAGTGCAGCTGAGTCTTGTCCTGTTGAGGTGGCTCTTCTATGTTGTGCCATTCGTTTGTGGAGTGGCTGTTTGGTTTCTACAATGTAGAGCATATGTTAGTTAGCTTGTGTTTAGGAGTTTTGTCCTTGGAATAAACCAATTTATGTGTTGGCGTGTGGCTGGATCCGAAGCACACTGGGATGTCATGCTTGGACTCCATTCTCCTGAGTTTGTCTGACAAACCTGATACATAAAGGATGAAAATACTGTTCCATTTGATGTTGTCTTTCTCCCTAGTCTCCCTAGTGTCTGACCTTTTTTCCTGTGCCCACTTGGGATAACCACATGTTTTAAGAGCTTTCTTTACATGTGCAATAAACCACTACCCTGCAAAGTTCTGTTTCATGAATCAAGGGTTAAAGAAAGAGAAGTCTCAAATTATGTCAATCATCAAAACATTAAATGTCCAATATCTTTGGGCCTTCAGGTAGTACTGTAATAAAAGTGAATTTAGTTTAAAGGTGGCACCAATATTCAGATACAAGGTGTCACAAGAAATGTTATGTTAAAACTTACAGAATATGAACAGTGGTGAACTAAAGTCTGGTAACTCATGGAGAAACAAAGGAAAACAAGTAAAATGGAGCTAAATCCAAGTGGTGAACAGAACAACTGAAACACAAGGAGTTACAAAGGGAAGATGCAGGACAGGGTAAGGGTAAACTGACAAAGATGGGTAATAACAATAAAACATGAGAAAGTCAGCTGCAAAATAACACTGGAACAGAAAAAAAGAAACATTTTAAAATGTACATCAAGACACCAGAAAACAGGAAAAGGAAAACAAGTACTACAGAAACACAAGAAAAAAGGGATGCAGATACCATCGAAATGCAGTGGGGCCAGTGAAAGGGAAGGATAATATGATGTTCTCGTACACACATGTGCTACGCACCAAAAACTTAGCACCCAGTTTCTATACAATAAAAAAAGTTGTGAGGGGAAGTGTCCAACAGAGAGGTCATAGTTCCAGAAGACACCAGGCCTATCCAGCAGACAAAGAAATACAGTTTTTCCCCTTTGGTCACAATTCAGGAATTTTAGTGGAAAAAAAATCATCTTTTACCTACATAATCTTTTTAGGTTGTAAACGTCAGAAAATCAATATTACAGTACAATATCTAACCATAGAAAATAATGTACACAATTACGTACGTGTTGACTGGAGGGGTTAAAAAAAAATCTGGTGACGAGAGCTTGGTCTCTGTAATAGAGGATTCTGCCTGTCCCTGTGCTGCACTCAGATTTTCTCTAAGTTTTACCAGCTCTCTGTTTAATTATGAGCGAAGGTAAAGCAGCATATGAAATTTATTATATTCAGATAAACTCCTAGATATGTAACATCTCTTTTTTGAGGGGGTTTCAACATCACGACCATGTTACAATTCAGTATATTTTATATTTGAAAATTCTAGTGCAGGCTAATGGTGGGATTGTTTTTTCTTTTCTTTTTTGGCTATTCAGCAGAAAGTCTTCTTGGTTGTAAACCAGCTGTGAAGCTGAGGGGTAGATGAGAGGGGACAATTTGCCTGACAATCCTGTTTGTTTGGTTTGAGAAGCTGATGTTCCAGTGCAGCATCCAGTGGTTTTCCGTGCTGGATATTATACCTTTTAAATGTGGGATGGGCAACTTAGCCTCAAAAGGAAAGTCAGTAAAGTCGTCCATAAGTTCCACATGTGAAGTCAATGACCAGATCATACTCCTTTACAAAGCAACCATCTGCATTTAGTTTTAACTAATTTCAACAGGACCAGATGGGAATCTGCCCGCCTGTTTATTTTTCACTTCCAATTATACGCTCTGCATCATGCTCTCTGACTACCATGAACAGACACAGATATGAATGCATTACCATTCCCTCATCATGCGTCCATCCACATTTTCCTTCCTGTAGTCTGACCTCAATTTAAGAAGCACATACAGTGCTGTGCAAAAGTCTTGAGCCACCCCTCATTTCTTTATATTTTGCTGTTCAGCATCCTCCCCGTCACCTGATTCCACTCATCACCAGGTGGTGATCAGTTGACTATTCTGCTCTCTCTCTTACCCAAGTGCCCAAGACATACAGCTGCAGGTCTAGATTATACGATTACAAAATTGATCGCTAATCGTCTGGCACATAAACACAAATGACAGTCAGGACTCATCCCTCTCTAGGGGACTGGTTCCTTTTAATCTGTTCTCTCACCCATTTGCCTGGGAGAGCCCTACCAGAGGCAACATAGCCCCCACAACATGGCTCCTGGCATCATGCGGGTGCATGATTCCCCTCGCCACAATAAGGTTTTTGAGTCATGAAGAGGTAATGCCAGACAAAAATAAGGAAGGGTGGGGAGGTGAGGGTATGAAGGTGAGCCAAACAGTGGTGAAAGACAAAGTACAGAAAGGGGGAAAAGAGAAAGCACAAGGGTAACTGAAAAAAAGGACAAACAAGCAGATGAGAGATGCAGAAGAGAGGCAGGGGAGGAAGAGAAACTCAATCAAGGCAGCAATGTTCAACATAAAATCAAGGTTTTGTAACAGTAGTGATTTGTCTTCGTGTTAACTGAATTATGCCAAAACTGCAGGATCCCATTTCTCTACCCCTAATCTCCAACAAAGTAATAAACAATCTGCCGGGACATTTGCAGGTTCTAGCGCTGGCTCATGTCAGATAAGGCTCCACAACAGGGCTCGACAAATGAGACCTAAAGAAAAAAAAAAAGTAACACACTTACCGGGAGAGAAATACTTTTAAATTCTAACCGGTTCAGTTAATGTCTGAGTGATACAAAGAATACACAGAATGTATTCTGTAAGGTAAGAACATAGCAACTGTAAAGCAAATGGACAATGGGGTAGGATGAAAGTGTGAGCTTTGTGTGTGTATCTGTGTGTGTGTGTGTACATGTGCTTCACTGTCTAGGATGCAGCGTGCAGACGATCTGCATGCACATGACTTGATCTCTGGTTAACACGGAGATTACACAGCGACTTAGCCTGCTTTGCCACTCGTGACCCTGCTAAGCCATGCTAACTCTAATAGCTAATACACTGCAGCCTGCCTGCCTGCCTCAAACTGTGCAAGTCTGACTTTGTGTGTCCTAGAAAGCATTTCTTGCTACCTTAAACCTTTCAACGACATGTCTCTCTCATCTCTCTCATCCTTCCTATCTTGTTTCATGTATCCACTTTTATCCCTATAATCAGTATTTTCCTTTACCCCTTATTTACATCTGTCTCTTCATTTTCTCTGCATTGCTCTCTTTTTTGCTTACGTCTTATTTTCCCCCAGAAGGGTGTCATGCCTTCTGTGGCATGTGAGCCAAAGCCCAGATGTCTGTACTGGCTGCTGCTATAGAAATTAGGTCAAATTGAGAGGGGAGGTAGAGAGAGAAGAGGAGGCAAGAGGGAAAGACAGTAAAAGGAAATGGGGGGGGGGTGAGGTATAAGGATAGGAAAGGAGAGGTGTAAGAGGAGCAAGGCAGGAGGAAGATGGAAGAAATGACTCAAAACACTCAAGAGGTGGGAGTAACGGGTAAGTAGAAGGACATAGGAAATGATTTGATCTTTACCAAGAAGAGAAATGTTGAGAATGGCAATGATAAAGATAGGGATGATCAGGAAGATACACCAATCAAGCATAACATTATGACCATTAACTGGTGAAGTGGATAGCACAGATTATCTCTTAATCATGGTAGCTGTTAGTGGTTGGGATATATTAGGGAGCAAGTGAATATTTTGTCCTTAAAGTTGAAGTGTTAAGAGCAGGAAAAATGGACAAGTGTAAGGATTTGAGCAAGTCTGGCAAGGGCCAAATTGTGATGGCTAGACAACTGGGTCAGAGCACCTCTAAAACTTCAGCTCTTGTAGGATGCTCCCAGTCTACAGTGGTCAGTGTCTATCAAAAGTGGCCCAAGTAAGGAACAGTGGTGAACCAGCGACAGGGTCATGGGTGGCCATTGCTCACTGATGATGCATGAGTAGTGAAGGCTTGCCCATGTGGTCCAACCCAACGAACAAGCTACTGCTAGCTCAAATTGACGAAAGATTTTAATGCTGGTTCTGATAGAAAGGTGTAAGAATACACAGTGCATCGCAGTTTGTTGTGTCTGGGGCTCTCATAGTCACAGACCAGTCAGGGTGCCCATGTTGACCCCTGCCACCCACTGAAAGTACCAACAATGGGCACGTGAGCATCAGACCTGAACCACGGAGCAATGGAAGATGGTGGCCTGGTCTGATGAATCATGTTTTCTTTTACATTGCATGGCTGGTCGTGTGTGTGTGTGTGTGTGTGTGTGTGTGTGTGTGTGTGTGTGTGTGTATGTGTGATACTTGTTACAGTGGGATCTACATGAATTCCAGGATGCAGATTACAGAGGTTGATGTTACCTTGTAATAAGATGTTGCTTTTTAACTTTTCACTTTAATGCTTTCAGTGTTTTTAATATTGTGGCGGCATGTAATAGCACCAGATAAACCTAAAATCCACAATAATGCAAGTGTAATCATTTACTTTATTTGGACAAAATTTTGGTAGACTTAAAACACAGACCATGAAAAAAGAAGGCAGGTTGGGAAGTAACAAACCAAAACATAAGGGAACAACAACTGCAACTGCAGAACGTGCATGTGCCTAACTTTCTTGTCTTAGTATCGTTCAAAATTTTAACATAGCTCAATCATTCTTGTGACTTGGTGGCCTCAGAATCTCATCTCTGTTCTTTGCAGATGATACGGTCCTGTTGGCTTCATCAGGTGGTGGCCTCCTGCTCACAGTGGAACGGTTTGCAGCTGAATGTGAAGCGGCTGGCATGAAAATTAGTACCTCTAAGTCTGAGGCCATGGTCCTCAGCCGGAAAAGGGTAGAGTACTCACTCTGACTCAGGGGCAAGTTGCTGCCCCAGGTGAAAGAGTTTTAGTATCTTGGGGTCTTATTCACGAATGACAGGAGAAGGGAATGGGAGATCAACAGATGGATCAGGGATGCGTCTGCTGTGATGCGGATGCTGCACCAGTCTATTGATCTACATCCCTACCCTCACCTATGGTCATGAGCTTTGGTTAGTGACCTAAAGAATAAGATTGCGAATACAAGCGGCAGAAATGAGCTTCCTCCAAAGGGTGGCTGGCCTCTCCCTAAGAGCGCAGCCATTCAGGAGGGGCTCAGAGTAGAGCAGCTGCTCCTCCACATCGAAAGGAACCAGTTGAGGTGGTATGGGCATCTGACTAGGATGCCTCCTGGGTGCCTCTTGGGTGAGATGTTCTGGGCATGTCCTACCGGGAGGAGGCCCTGGGGCAGACCCAGGACACGCTGGAGAGATTACGTCTCTCAGCTGGCCTAGGAACACCTTGGGGTCCCCCCAGATGAGCCAGTGGAGGTAGCTGGAGAGGGGGAGGCCTGGGCTTTTCTGCTTAGGCTGCTGCCCCCCCCCCCCCCAGTGTGATCCAGCCCCGGATGAGCGGAAGAAAATGGATGGATGGACTAACCAAAAGCTTATTTAAAATAACCTTGGAATGGCTATATCAGTAGCATGGCGAGTGTGAAGATGCAATTAGTTGGTAATGTCTGCAAGAAATAAAGATAAACAAAAGGCAAACAAAACCCAACCCAAGCACATATCAGCTGGGGAGAAAGAGAGAAAAAATTGTTAGCACCAAGTCCTTTTAAATAACAAAGTGCTTACATGTGTGTTACCTCCTGGCACCTACTTCTCACTCTCTGCCCACCTCCTGAAAATTATTTTAGGAAAAAGGAAGGAACAGGCAGACTGAGATGGGACATCACCCCCCTTAAAAATCAGTCATGATGACCAGGACCATTTCATCTACTGCTACACTTTGCCTCACTCCCTTCAGCTATAAACATTAAGATAGCCAGTGTGGTACAATGAACTGGGAGTTCTCTGTGCTGCCCCCAAATTCCTATGAAAAGTAATTAACCTGTACTTCAACAGCAATTTTGTCATGATCCTGGGCCGGTGGCCCAGCGTTATGTTTTGTATTTAGGTCTGCATCCTTGTCTTGTGTCAAGTCTGCGTCTCTGTTCCCCTGTGTCACTTCCTGTTTTCTTTTGACAGTCTCGTGTTCCCTGTGCTTTGTGTTTAGTTTACTTCCCCCTGTATCGTTAGGTTCATTTGGTTCACCTGTGGTCCCCTGGTGTGTTCACTTGCCCTAATCCCCTGTGTGTATTTAAGCCCTTGGTTTTCCTTTGTTCTTTGTTCGGGTCCTCGTCTGTTCATCTGTGTGATGTCGGCTGTGTGTTCTGTTTTTGAAGTTTTGAGTGTTTTGAGTTTAGTTTGGTGTGGTTTGTGTAGCTGGCCCTGCCCAGCCGTTTAAATAAAAGAGTGTTAAACACACGTCCGCTCTCGTCCTGCGTCCTGCTCTGGGGTCCTCCCTGCCTTGCCTGCACCAGCCGTGACAAATTTACTGTGCTAGGACTGACAAAAATCCCACTCTTCATGCAGTTTCTACTCATTTGCCTTTACACACAGAAACAAATTGGCGCTGCACACATGCAGACTCAGTCAACATTTAAACAGCCAGTTACATTTTCTTTTTAGCACTGAGGATGTGTAAATGCATCTTTAGGCATTATTCAAAGATCCACTTTAGATCAACCACTTGTTGCAATTTTTACATGCACACAAACACACACACACACAAATACACACGTGACCTCACAGACGAAGCTGAGGTTGGTTTCCGATTGCAGCTTCCGATTTGGGAAACGGCTAAAGGGCCATTCCACTTACTTTTTTGCTACCTTCTACTCTAGTTAAAAAAAAAAACTACAACACCTACACACTTCAAACCTGGACTAGATTATTCCAAACTGATAGCAGAGTAATTAAAAACAAGTTTGTTATTTGTGAAACCTTTATCTGATTTGTGTAACTTCAATAAAGAGCAATTTCAGCACTTTTTTCCATGTGGATCACACTAGAACTGATCCAGCTCCAAAACAACAGCAACTATTATTCTGCTATCGGTTTAGAATAATCTATTCCAGGTTTGAAGTGTGTATGTGTTGTATTTTTTTTTAACTAAAGTAGATTAAAGATGCTGAAGGTAGCGAAAAATTAAGTGGAATGGCCCTTTAGCCGTTTCCTGAATCGGAAGCTGCAATCGGAAACCAACTTCAGCTTCGTACCTCACAGGTACATGCCAAGTGATTGTATTTTTCTACCTTGACATTATGACTATAAAACACCTGGTTTGTACTTGGGAGGTGGGGCAGCCAAATTCTTTTCTTATTTCCCTGAGCTCATGTGCAAAAATACAGTTACCAAATAATGTGGCTGGGTCTTCACTGCTGCCACAGCAAACAAATGAAACACTGATGACAGGGTGTCTTTTGTCAATATGTTCCTCAAGCTTATTTATTGTATAGTTATTTGATAGTTTACACTTCGATCTTCTCCTTAATTCTCTCTTTTCTCTTATATCACCTTGAAGTAAGGCTGTATGTTTTTCTTTCAGTTTTCAGATCATTATTATATCATTATATATATATATTATACACTTTTTTCATTAACAGCATCCTCAAAAATATAATAAGCACTGTATGGACAAAAGTACTGGGCCACTTACATGCTGCACCTACAGGAGCTGCTCAGCCATGGAAATCCATGTCATGAAGCTCACAGCACACAATTTTTGTGCTGATGTTAATGCCAGGGGAAGTCTGGAACTCTGCAGTTTTTCGCACTGTGAGCCTCAACACTGGGCGACCCTGAGTAACTTTACGTGGTCTGAGTTTCTGTTTTGCTAAATGCTTCCACTTGGCATCCTATTCCAGTACCATACTCAAACTCAGTGAACTCTACAGAATGACCCATTCTCTCACAAATGTTGGTGAAGGCAGGCTGCATTGTTAGATGCTTGATTTTTAAACACGGCAAGGAGACCGAAAACACCTGAATTCAAAGATTTAGGCCCAATCCTTTTGTACATTTAGTGTAACTGTGTGAAGGGTCAGTAAGTTAGACAATATCTGAGGAATGCAAACTTACATAGGGCTCATTCTGTAAGGTCCAAACATTCCTGTAATTTAGAAATAAGACAATTTCACAAAACCACATCAAAAATCTGCAAAGAGTGAGCATGTGCACATGGGTCACAAATTTATTTTAACATTATGAATAAATCTTTGGCAGTCAGTTTCACTCCTGATTATTAAGGTGGTCATTTAGCATGCAAAATAATGGGAACCAAGTACATCACAGACAGATGTGCAGAGAGGTGTAGTTAGAGATTTGAGTTACAGTGATCAATTTCATTCTCAGCCCATGACTCATTTTTTTATGCATATTAACACTCAACTACTTTCTCTTGTGCTTTGTTATTTTTCCCTTCATCTTTCTCCCCATCCAGAGAGTTTTATTCAAATACTACCATGCTTCTCAGTTTACAAAATGCTTCTCTGTCTTCCTGTTTCACGCCTCATGATTTAAATTCACAGCCGTTTAGCTAATGTCCTTATCCAGAGTGACTTACAATTAATGCAGTAGCAGAATAGTCATGATAGTCAGTTGAATACAGTGACAACAAAAAGCCAAGTTGCCTTTCCATTGTCAAGAAATGTATCATCCACTGCTGTTTTTGTTTTACCTCCCCTTCTTCCTTCCTCCCCTATCAATCATGCCATCTATCCATTTTCCGATTCTTTATTAGTCTTCTCAGTCATTCTTGCATCCTTTACAAATCCTTAACTCTTCCTTTATCGCTTCTTGTTATCATTTTTCTTCTATTTCCTTTCCTTCAACCTTTCTTTTCACCTTTTTCTCTTTTTAATCCACCCTCTTTCATCATGTTCTCGTCTGTTTTCACTTGTTATGCGTGCACTACAATGTTTGAGTACAAACCCAGCATTGCAAAATCTTAATCTTTGACACAGATCCATCAATCTACACCCTCCCCTGATAAAATACACTTCACAAGAATGGGTAAGATAAAAGAGGTGCATTAATCATAAAATGTTTGTATCTAGAAGAGGAAAATAAGGAGGAAAAAAGGGGGATGGGGTTATAGGTTACACAATCAGTTTTTCATTATTTACCATTTACATTTAAGGTGTAAGGCATGGCAAAAAGGGGGGGGGAAATGGGAATAAGACATCACAAAAGAGAAGGAGACATTGAAGCATGCATACAAGGAAGCGACTGTGTCACTAATAAAGACCAAAAGAAATGGAAGGAAGTTTTGAAAAAGTAAATAATGATCCATCCACAGAGACAGAGGGAGAAGAGAATCAGAGTAATAATTGATGAAGGAAGGAGAAAGAGAGGGAACGAGAGAAGAAAGAAAAATAGGATCTATAAATCATAATAAACTGAGGAAAAAAAGAGGATGGGGATTGAATGAGAGCAGCACTAAGAGCTTGCAATGTGTGCACGATCACCATCTCAACACAGCAGTTTCTTCAAAAATCAGGATTTGAAGCATCCTAATCAGAGCCTGACTGATTTTTAGGACTGATATCCATACTGATATTTGGTGATTTAACACTTCAATATCGCAGTATACTGGCCAATATTTTTTTCTTTCAAACACAAGAAAAATAAACAGATTTCCCTAATATTTGTTATGTGTAGTTAATGATTTACTTCCTTACTCTCTGCTCAGATCAGCTGATTGTTGCATTTGTGATGTTCAAAACATGTGTTGCCAACAGGGAAATATCGGAGCGCCCTCTGGCAGACCAGCTACACCCTCAGCACTCATAACATGGTCGGATTCTGTGTCTCCCGCCTCTTCTTTACTTTTAAATTTTCATTTGCTCTGTCGATACCAAAAGAGCTGTAAATAACTGGTGTCGGACGATCATGTCAGTGCTTTGACAAATTCGTCAAGCATCTTTAGGCCTGTAGGAATATTGGTAGCATAATTTAATTCCCAGGCTATTAAATATGAGTGAGAGTGTTCGTCAAGCAAAAATAACTCAAATAACTCAAAGACAGGAAGGGGAATTAAACTGTTACAGACCAGTTGACGTTTGGAGTAGTCACGTGTGTGATAAATAATAGTGCTGAAAATGGTTAGAAGATGGCATAATCTGGTGACCACTTCAAAGAAGGAACAAAGTAAGAGAACATGGGCTTCTATTGATTTAATGCATGGTGTCTGATAATACATTCTGGATTCATGTCACAAAACTCAAATCATCGCAAACTGGTTCCTTGAATATAATGTGTTAACTGTACTCAAATGGCCTCCACCGCCACCTGATTTCAATCTAATAAAGCACCTTTGGGACGTGCGTGTGCAGCTGACAAATCTGCAGCAAATGTGTGCTTTCATGTCATGTCAATATGGACCAGTATCTCTGAGGAATGTTTCCAGCACCTTGTTGACTCTATGCCAACAGAATCCAATGATTTGCAAGTCATTTAAATCAGTCGGGGGAAAAAAATGTCAAAGAAGAATGTCATCCTATAATAAACTACAGAATATGAGAGAAAGGAACTTTTTTTGTGTGTGTGTTATAATATTTATCATGTGTAATGCACATGGACAGCTAATTAAGGGAATTAAGCCAAGGGAGGCTGTACGCATAAAGTCAATAGACAGGTGCTGTTGTACAAGTGTGGGCTGTAATTAAATGTCACTAACAGGTCTGGAGGTGCAGTAGTCCCTCCCACTTCCTGATTTCTAATTTGTTTGGATTGACATAAGCTGTGCCAGCTAGCACTTGGCAAGCTGCCCTGCTTTTCTGGCATTTGGTGTAACATTTTCTGGACTTTATGTGCATCTCCTTACATTATTGACCCTATTTCTTGCAGTACATTGTTGTGCAGATGTGACGAGAGAGAGAGAGAGAGAGAGAGAGAGATGCATGTGTAAGATATGAGCATGTCTTACATGTCTTACACAGGACATTAAGAACCAACAAACTTGTAGCTTATGTACATGAAGAAGGCTTTTGAAATGTTAAAATTGCCTTGTGATGCAAATTTCTGCCATTTTGAAATTCACCAAAACTGGCACAGATGATGCTTACACCAAGTTATCAGAAAGATTTCAGATTTTCTTATCTGTGATGTGGTTGTCCCCGCTTAAAAAATGGAATCTGAGGGATGCTGCAGTAGACAAATATACCTTTCCCATCCGTCCTTCCAGGCATTTTTTTAAAGATCAAATTAAGTTGGCATGGCAACTGTGTCCTGTTTGGCATCTTTGTGGCTGTCTCCTGTTATAGTTTATACACGTGTTTTATGAAAACACTTTTCTCAGATGCTGTCCCTGAAATGTAGGACACTTGAGCACGGGGTGTAAATGCACAATCACAGCAACCTCTATATTGTCTTATAAGCTGCAATTGTGTGTTAACATCTTTGTGTTTGATCATGTATTTGCAGCAACTGTCCTTTCTTTTAATAAATAGGGTGGTGTGTGTGTGTGTGTGTGTGTGTGTGCGGTCTGTCGATCTGTCTGTATTTGGATGGCTATAAAGACAATTACACCATTGAGAGCTCTTCTTGGTAGACTGACAGAAACACTGATGACAAGTGATTGGATAAACCGTGCCTGCAGGAGACACACACTCACATGCATACACAGAAGCACACTGACACACACTTTCATGATCCATGGTTTTCATGCAGCAGTTTTTGTTTTTTGTTTGTTTGGGGGGGGGGGGGTTGCTTTGTTTTTTAACTGACCTCGATATTTTTTTTTTTTTTTTGCTTTCACTGTGATTTCACTGGAATGCAGAACTCGTCAGTCTGCTTCTTCTCCATTTTTGTTGCTTCACTCCATGGGTTGTTTGCTATGCTGTGGGATAAAGGGTCAGGTTTCCAGACTGAAACCGATGTGTGTTAAGTTCCACATACGTTGTAGATTTTCTTTTAGAGATATCTATAACTGGCATTAGATGTGGCTCCATGGCTGGCCACAGACACAATCACACACAGTTGGAGGAAAAATAAATAAATACTTTTTTCAAAAAAATTGATTTACTGGGGCCTGTTCCATTTAATGGGTATAGACTCATATACACATTTTGAGCATATATTACGTGTGTGTGTGTGTGTGTGTGTGTGTGTGTGTGTGTGCTTTGAATCAATAGGCCAGGTAAATGTCACAGTGACAGTGTCTTTTTTAGTCTTGATCCATATCCGTCATCAATTGGTAACATGGAAGTGCTTGCATAAAAATGCACCTATATAAAAAATAATAATTATAATTAAAGGGAAAAAAACTGCTGTCACCCCCATTAATCACTAGTAATAATATATCCAAACCAATGCCGCTGCTGCAATTGCACTTATGCAGGAACATTCTAATTTCAGAACACAACTGTTATGGAGAACCACAGAATTCAGAATTATTTCTCATTTTGAAAGCAAAATGTTTTTGCCATTCTTTCTTAATACAGTATTTAACAGTTAAAGGCTGCTGTTGTACTTTTAGTTTCATAATGTGCCAGATGCTTTCAGTCTGGACTGCAGGCAGGCCAATTTAGAACTGTTGTAATATGTGCAGATTGTGGGTTGGCATGAAAAAAGATGCCTGGATGGCAACATATGTTGCTCCAAAACCTGTTTACATCCCTCAGTATTAATGGTGCCTATACAGGTGTCCACAAGTCATGTGCACTGATCCCTCAATACCATCAAGGATGCTGGGTTTTGAATTCAGTGCTTATCTAATATAGAAATACTAATAGGGTAGTCCCTCTCTTCTTTAGCCCAGAAGAGCAAGTGTCCATGATTTCTGAAAATAACCAGTAATTACCCTAACGTGCATGTCTTTGGACTTTGTCTGCCTTTTTTAAAACATGTTTTTCTGGTTTAAGTTTTATGTTCAAAACATATATTTAAAACAATAGAACATTTCTAATTTTCAACATTTGATCCGATGTATTTGTACAACACTATATGCACAAAACTATTAGGCCACACCTCTTTGCATTTAGGTGTTTTTAGTCCTATTGCCACAGGTATTGCCAAGATTGTCTAACAGGTAGGACTCAAATGTAGGACTCCAGGAAAAAAATTAAACAGGTTTATTTACAGTTCCCAGTTTAAACAAGAGTTGCACAGATTCTTCAATAAAAGAATCCTTGTTTCAGGCAAGGCGGTTCAAGCCACAGTTTCTTCATCCACAGAGTCTCTCCAAAAACAGTGAAGCCTCTCCTTCTCCTATCCTCTAGAATATCTACACAACAAGGAAAACAGGAAGATAAGCTGTGCAATCCCAACCAGGAGCTCACAACACTGACTTTGATACGATCAACAACCCAGCAAAGACTGGAAGGAAAACCCCCAGATTAAATAATGGCACAGACGAGGTGATCAGGGCGTAGACCCAGGAAGGGTCCCACTCCTGAAATACAAGGCCGGGGTTAGCATATGCAAAAAGGCACAGAGACAGAGGAGAGGAGCGATACTGCATAAGAGAGAGAGAAAAGGGCAGAAACGCATAGGAGGACAGAGGGACCATGACAGGTATAAAATCAAGCCCCCTAGCCATGGAGTCTGCCTTTACAAACATTTCTGAAAGAATGGGCCATTCTAAAAAGCTCGCAGAATCCGAGTGTGGTGCTATAATAGGATGCCACTGTTGCAACAAGTCAGTTTGAGAAACTCCTCCTAGACGCTCCACAATCAGCTGTAAGTGGTATTATTGCAAAGGGGCAGACCACACAAAAGTTATGGAGCAGGGTCACTGAGTGCTGCGGCTCATAGTGTATGAAAGTCACCAACACTCTTGACTCAATAGCTGCGGAGTTCCAAACTTCCTCTGGTATTCACAAAAACTGAACTCAGATAAATTTGTGGCTCAAATAATAAATGCTTATTTGCATTTAACAAAGCATCCTAACACTCTTGAAGACAAGGTTGTAAAAGTTCTGGAAAAAGTGACATATGCATATCCACCTATAAAAATAAAACGCCTGGCAGTTGCTCCTCCTCCTCCTCTGCTTGTGGAAATGGAAGTACTCACAGGCATATGCAACCTAATGCACTCATGAAAGAAAAAAAATAGTCATTAATAAATCATCAAAGCATGTGCAGGTACACGTACATCCACAAACAGCATTACTCACAGCCACTACATTGTCAGTGATGTAAATAATCATTGTCACAAGCACACACACATCTTTTATCAAGCTTAGCATGCCTGATGACTGAGTGCTTTAGGCACCAACAGCTCACAAACTCTCTCTTATGAGCGCACACATTACGGACTTAATAGTCAAATCAAGTCAAATCCTTTTATTGACCATGCAAAACATCACAGAGTGAGGCCTGAGGGTGCGTGTGTATGAGTAGGTCTGGGCATATGCCCATTGTATTAATATGATGTCACCTGTTTACTCACCAACCTTTTTACAGCACTATGCCTGTTTTTTGATATTACACATTAGAGTTTTCTTTTGCTAATTTGCAGCAAAAGCTACATTTCTTTTGTCCTACATTCGGTGATTTTTTTTAAGTAAAAGATTCAGTATATTCTATAAATATGATTGATTAGTGTGTAATTACATCTACCAACAAATTGATGAGACCGGCCACATAAGTAGTGCACCTTGTGAGTTAATTTTAATTTAAAGCTCACAAATAGCTCTTTCAAACTTTTATGCTCATTGGTAGATGAAAATTTTCATCAATGCATTATTACTTTCTCCTCCTCCACCTCTGCTCTCTTTCCACCCGAATTTCCACCTCATCCTCTTCCTGCTCACCTCCAGTCTCATCTCCTGGACTGAAGTCAGGGCTGTAAACACATGAAAAATGTGCATAAACATGCTTATTTATTCCCGATATTGCCGCAGTTACTTATCGTCAGCAGATCAGACGTGCAAATGTGGAGATGGTGGTTCAGTTCAATTTTACTCAGGGTCTCATTTTGTTTTCACATTTCCCGTTGACAGTTTCTGAAATGCTCACGCCAGCCCAACAGCCATGCCACATTCAAAGTCACTTAAATCACCTTTCTTCTTCATTCTGAAACTCAGTCTGAGCTTCAGCAGGTCATGTTGAACATGTCTCCATGCCTACATGGATTGAGTTGCAGCCATGTGATTGTTTTATTAGATATTTGTGAGCAGGTGAACAGGTGTACCTCAAAAAGTAGCCAGTGAGTGTATAATGCTGTAAGCAGACCAGTTTATATATTTTTTATTCGTACAGTAAGTTTGAATTAGACTTCACAATAAAAAACCCTCACTTTGAGATTTAGTATTGGTTTGATATAGATAGATATTGTAAAGCCTGGTCTCTCTAGCAGTACATGATATTTTCTTATATCAATATCTGTTGCACCAGCTGTGAGTGACTGTAGGTTTAGAAAGAGTGAATGCCAGATTGTTTTGTTTTTTCTTCTGTTTGTGTGCTTATGTGTCTTTAGGTGAGCTCTCTCATGAGCTTTTAAGTTGCAAGCAGGGGTTTGGTATTCTCCCAAATACCCTTTCCCTCAAATCGCTATTTTCCCAATTCTGTTCTCTAACCTTCATCCTCCCCTCTCCTTAACCCTTCTCCTTCTTCTTTTTTTTCTCCTTTCTTTCCTTAAGCTCTCCATCATTTTTACACAGATTTCAGTCTGGGCTTCCTGCACATCACTGATTCTCATTGCCTCTTTCTCTCATCAAATCTCCCATCTGCACTCAGCTTCTTTATTCTGGATGAACTTTACACTTGCCCTATTTTTCACTCCCAAGCCTCTTTTTTGCATACAGGGCACTCTTCTCATCAATGTAAGAAGACTGCCTTTTTCAAAATGAACAGCAGCAATTCCACTTCACAGGCTTGTTTGCGTTCACATTGAACTGCCAGTGAGAGAAGCTGTAACATAAATAGTAAAGTTGTTATATTTATTTAAGGACAGCTTGTATAAAAATTATTTTTGTTCTTAATGAAAAAGAAAATAAGTTGACCTCATTGTGTCTTTATTTGCTTTAATTATGTTTTGCTTTACAAAACAATGTGGGGACACACTGTGTACACATCTGGTCCAGTTCACATTAAATTAATTATATTAGTGTAGGTAAGTTGCAAATAACAAAATGTTCAGTTGCTTTTCATAGTAATTGTGATTGTGACTGGGCACAGCTCGACAGCTCTTTTGATCCCATGGCACTGACGGGTACAGACCCAGACATAGTCCAGTCTACCCAGTGACCCATCACAGAACTGACTCAGTTCACCTCAGTGAAAGCACTGCTTCTTCAGCCTCCCTCTCACTGAAGTGCATACGCTTATCAGCATACTCCAGTTGCCTTGGCTGAGTGTGCTTTGAACTCCGCTCTAGTTCACCTCCTTGTGTGTTGTCTACATGGAAGAGCAGTGGTGTCAGTGGGACACAGTCGTCTTCATGTATGTGTGCTGGCTTTTGCATTTTCTTGTGTTTTTTTTTTTTTTCCTGAATGGCATTCAAGCTTCACAGGAGATGGTTGCAATGGTGTGACTGCCAGATTTTCACACATAATTTTCTCATTTTGCCCATGCCTACGTTCCCCTAATCCTACAGGGGTGGTCCGTGGCTCTGTTCAATGGGAAAAAACAGTTTTCAAGAGGGAAGAGGAGGGATTACCTGCATTTCACTTTCTTTTCTCCCTGTGAGGATAATTGAACAGATCCTAAATGGTTTTGTATACGCACGCAGAGGCTTGTGAATATTCAATGAGTCAGGACACATGAATTCAGGGATTATTTTAGGGTGTAACTGACAGTAAAAACAACACAACATAAGCACCTAAATGCATTTTTCGTGTTTATAAGTTTTGGAAAAGTCTTTGTAGTCTGCATTAGTTAGGGTTTGTTTGTTGTTTTTGTTGGTTTTGTTAGCAAAATGGAGGCAATTCCAAAACATTGTGCAAATGGATGATATTTGCACTATGAGACATTTTTTGCGATACACTAATCAAAGCTGAAAAACATTGAATTTTGAAGACAAATGTGGAAGATCTCTAAGCTGCCCTCTGAAATAGTGAAATTATTCACTAAGATGAAAAGGAAAAATAAAACAAAGGGCTGAAACTGTAATAAGAGAGAGAGAGAGAGAGAGAGAGAGAGAGAGAGAGAGAGAAAAGAACAAAGCAAAAACAGCAAAGGTTAAAATGGGAAAATTGCAGTAAAGATAGAGGAGAAGAAATCGCATTGAAAACAGCCACCGGACTTTGGAAGGGAAACAGAAAAGACTTCTTCTTCCCCCACACAGAGAGGATGTGTCTCAGAGACACAGTAGACACTGTTTGGTACATGATAATGAGAAAATGGGGGAGACTAAAAAAGACTTGAGATTCAGTTTTCTTTGTGTGATCAATAAGTATATGTTATTGATTTTAGTGACACACACATAATATGCATATTCATGACCCATCCTGTATAAATGCATCATCATGCTCAAGGACAAATGAGCACACATGCACTATCAAACTCAGATGAACAGGCAAATAAAATGCACAGTTTAACTTTCACATGCTTAAGAAGAGAGCGATGCTGTGTAGCAGCTTTAGGTTGGCTGGAGAATCAGTTGTCAGTCTGACATGCATGTGTGTACATGTATGTTTTTAATTGTGCATTAAAGTCCCTGAAATAAATTAAACTAAATTACAGCAAACACTATGCAGAGATCCTGCCTCTAGTTGTCAGCCTTATGATTCTGAACAATATTATCTCTTTAAAAGCTGGCATCACGAGGCATTTATTTTATTGCATTTTCAGGAGGCCCAGGATGTCATGGTCCCCTGGGGGGCTCCGGCTGGTCTGCTTGTGTTTCTTTGTTCTGTTTTCTTTGCTTGTGTTTTTTGGGGGGGTTGTGGGTTTTTGTGGGGAGGTGTGCCTGTGGCAGAGGCAGGTGGTCCTTGGGACTCCACCCACGGTTCCAAGGCTCACCTGTGGCTGATCTGACACATCTGCTCTTCATGTCCCTAATGGAGTGGCATTATAAGCTGGTGGAGGACTTTCATTCAGTGCCAGGATGTTGCCTCAGCAAGGTACCCAGAGTGGCTCTCGTTGATCCCCCCCCCCCACACACACACACACACACTCAGATTAACCATTTTTCTCCTACACAGACTTTTTGCCATTGATTGACTTCCATAGGATCCATTAGATTGTGCAAGCATGCGAAACCACGTGAACCCCGAAGCTTAAGAGGCCACAGACTCCCCACAGCTCTTTGTGTTGTTGTTGTTGGGTTTTTTTTTTTGTGCAAATCCTGGATTAAACTGTTCTGCTGAATTTTTTGGTGTCCTGCGCCTGAGTCCTACCTGTGAGTCATGACACAGGATCCCATGCGTGGTGCATCCTAAAGCACCATTATGCAATATAAGTTACTGGGACCAAAGACTCACTCTTAATGTGAAATATGAAAAATAAAGAAACAAAACAAAACCAAAAAACAAAAGCATGAAATCTGAAAACTGACATTGAGACTGAACTCCTTATCCCACAGCTCGATAAAGATTTTAGCTCATTGTTTCATCAAACAAACCATGACAGTGACAGCTTATTTTAAATTACGGGAGCTCAACAGACTCACAGCAGAACTCCACTGCACACTACCTGCACAGCACAGAGTGGCAGTGAAGGAAAATGAACCAAGGGGCTTTAGAGGAGAGCTGGACATCTTACCATCCAAACAGGCCAAGACAGTTTTCTCAAGAGCTGGCAGACAGAACTGAACACTTGTAAATACTCGCTAACTTTTAAACTGCAAAGTGGTCATTCAGTTTGTATCATTTTATATACTGTACTGTATGTAGCATACGGTGCAGAGACATGCAGACACAAGAAGCAGTTAAGGTAATTAGGAAGTGCAAATCTAAAGAGCAAATATGATAAAATGATGTATGTCAACATTCATTGCATCAGCCTGTAATGATTAAATTAGAGCGATCGTGTTGAAAGTACTGCAGGTATTGAGTCATCACCAAGTGAACAAGTATCATTTAGGTGACTGAGAAAGGTTCCCTATGAGTGACTTAAACTAAAGGGCTGGATGCAGATTTTTTTTCCTTTCCTTTTTGTTTTTTTGATGAAAGAATGAACTCATTTTTTTTTCTCCCTTTGTTTTGAAATGTGCGCATGGTGAAATGCAGAGAAAACTGTTTTGGTTTGCCTCTGTGCTTTTACTGTGTCTATCCCTTCAATTCTCTGTCTCTCTCTAATGGAGGTACTTAGCATGTGTAGCGTGTAAGCAGTGCGGAGAAGTGTTGATTCTGAATTCAATTAGCCATGTCTGCCTGGGAACAACTGAACCACCACAGCCTCTATCTGTCTGCTCAGCAAGAGAGCTAGAGAAACCCGAGGAAAGGATGGAGGTTAATTAGCAAATCTTAAGTGCTGCGGTTTTATGTCATCGTTTTCAACTGTCCTTCATTAATCTCTTAAAATTGATATCTTTTTTAGTAGTGGTTGCAGCGCTGCTCTCCACACCTCTGTCCATGCATCCCTCTTTCATTCTCCTTTTCTCTTCTTTACTTCACACTCCCCATCTGAGCCTCTCATTTTGCACACTCTCTTGCTCTTCCCTGTTAGTTTCTTACTCTCTCCCATTCTCCCATCTCGCTTTCCTGCTCCTTACTCGTGCTTCTTGCTGCCTCCCTCGCCCTCTCTGCTCTCTCCCTGTGCTGCTTTGGCTCTTGCATCCTCCTTCCTCGCTCACGGTTTTAAGTACACTGATGATTCATTATAGATTTCTGCGCACTTAGTGTTTCACATATTTCACCCTTCGTCACGCCGGTGCTGAATCACATTTTGTGGCGTTAACCTACTATTTGCTTGCACAATGAAAGGGCAAAATTTAACAGCAATATTTGTATTACATATAATGTGATGACAGTGCCACTAAGAGTGTGTGTTTGCCAAGTCCACGATAGGCCTAGAAATTAGACCAGCCGGCGGAAATAGTTTTATTACGTCCACTGTGGCTCAGTCACACATTCACCTTACTGGGATTAATGTAAACAAGAGATACACTGCAGGATTTATTGTGTCTTCAAAACAGTTCATGAACTGGTTGTCAAGGCAGTATGGCAACTTACTTGCGAGTATGTTTATCCAATGCAAACAAGGTTAGACAACTGACCTTAAAAACTTGGCTTCAGGGAAAAGTCTAGTCTTATGGGAGGAGCAAGTTGTAACCGGTTGATTGATGAGAAGAGCATTTCAAATGAAGAGACTTACTATTACCTATTACTTAGGCACTGAATTAGCCAAAAGAAATAATTCACATAACGTGTTTGTGTCACATAAACACACATAAATAAATGGCGCTGAGGCCCGTGATAGGACACACACAACAGGAACATCCAATGAATTTACTTTAGCTGAAATAAAGTCACCCCTGTTGCACCTTGCCTGTCCTCCCCCGAGGAGATCCCCCCTTTATCACTCTCCAAAATGTCAGGATTCATATTTTCAGTGCATTCAGGTATCTGTTTTTTGGTGTTTTTATTCTGTCCTCTTTCTCTTTGGTTTAAAAGGACAGAGAACATTAAGGTCTGTTTAGTAAAGGGATACAAGTAAAATCTTACAGGGTGGACTGAAAACAACTTTCTGTCCTTCTTGTTCTCATGTCCGCTGTGTCCTGTAGGCCACTTTCTTGATTTTGCTGCTTATCAGCTTTAGTGCAAATCATCTACGCTTATACCTTGTAGCTGCCCCCCCCAATCCATTATTTCTCCAATCAGAGTTGCTGATCATATTTTTCAGTTTCCAGTATTGATATACATTCACCACCCAATTCATTATGTACACCTGTTTGACTGCTTGTCAAAGCAGATAACTGATCAGACAGACCACATGATTGCAGCTCAAAGCATTTAGGCATGTAGATGTAGCTCAGGACATTAGTGGCCACACAGTACACAATAACAAGGGTTGTTGCAGAGCTTTATTGGCACACAAAGATACAGCGAGTAAAACACAAAAAAGAAATATGTAAAAAAATAAATAAATAAAAATAAACACGCAAAGAAATACATCGAAAAAAAATACAGTAGTGACTCTGGCTACAAAGAGAAACAAACAGAATTAATGCCAAACCAAAACCACGAAACAATAATAAAATGCCTACAGGAACTTACATTTCACAGCAGTTTCAGGAACTTCATGTTTGGACACTCTGGAGGCTGCACACTCAGCATCTGTCTACACAACACAAGAATATTGCAGCACATTACCGGCATATTTACCAAGTACTTTACAGTTTGAATGTATTGAATGCCCAGCCTGCTTTATGACCAAAGTGTACCTTCTGATGGCTGCTTCCAGCAGGATAATGCACCACGTCATAAAGCTCACATCATCTCAAACTGGTTTCTTGAACATAACAATGAGTTCACTACAGTCACTGGATCTCAATCCAGTAGAGCACCTTTGGGATGTGGTGGAATGGGAGATTGACATCATTGATGTGCAGCCAACAAATCTGCAGGAACTGCATAATGCTATCACATCAATACAGACCAGAATCTCTGAGGCAAGTTTCCAGCATCTTGTTGAATCTAAGTCATGAAGAATTAAGGCAGTTCTGGAGGCAAAAGTGGGTCCAACCCAGTATTAAGAAAGTGTAAATAATAAATTGGATGGTGAGTGCGTTTCAGTGAGAATGACTCATTTGTCATCCTGGATGACTGAATCCAGATTGCTTAATCTAATTCAATAAAGTTGCCATGGTTATAAAGTACTGTGTTGAAGAACAGATTTGAAAACAACAACGACAACAAAAAGACAAACCACTGCCATGGATTTGAAAAACAAAGACGCACAAGGAGGAAATAATGAAGCTAGCGAGTTTTATTTTAGGAGTGACAGGACTGTATTTTTTATGAACGTGTGCAATTAAGTAGTCAAATGGGACTAAACTTTAACAGATGCATGGTTTTGTTCTGCACTATCGTAATTTATTTTTGTAAATCTGTGCCATCTGTGTCTTGTCGAACCCCCAACTTCACAAAAGTGCAAAACTAACTACCTAGTTAATGTTTTAACAGCATAAATTTGTGATGTCCACTTCACTCCAGCAGTTATTTTCCAATGAAGTGCTGTCTTCCAAGTGCCTGACAACTAGTGAACATCACATTTTCAAAGGGCACCATGTTTTGTACAACAATCCTTCTTAAGAGAGTTCTCTTTTCCAAGGCCTTTTTTGTAAACATATTATTTTCTTTTTACTGTGCTGAAAATAACTTAATACTTAACAGTAAAAATATTGTCATTTTTGATTTGTAGATATAAGGGCTATATGTTCTGTTGAAATTAAAGCACCATCCTCACACACACACACACACACACACATGCACACACACAATATTTCTGTCTTTAGAAATATTTGTTTTTGCAATTTAAATGACAAAAACAATTTTTTTTATAACTCTCCTAAAAGGCCAGGCAAAAAGGAATCCTGCAAAACACACCTGTACCAACCAGGCAAATACAGTATTGTTTTTAATATGGGCTGCCCCAGTTGTAAGGGCATGTGACTCAAATGCTCAACAGTGTATAAGATCCTCACATTAGGGTCTACTTCTGTCACTAAAATGCCAGGTTGTCTTTAAACAGAACTGAAACAGGGCAATTTAACGGAACTTATGAATCAAATAATGTCTAGTAGTGATTTTGCAGATTATTCAAATGGCCCTGAACTTTTCAGAAAAATCTCCCGAGACCCACACACCCTGACACAACTTCTTGTCAATCCCCTGTAAGAAGTCCAATTTATATTCTGTGCCGTCAGCTTTACAATATTTATGCCTCTTTACCAGCTGTTTTAGGAGATAACCAGACCATGTTGTATCTCATGGTCACATACCTACTGAACCCTCTCTCTTTCATCCCTCCATTGCTCTCTCCATACTGCCTGCCTCTCTGTTAATCTCTTTGGCTACAGATACAGCCACTTCTGCCTGCTCCACTTGCTTGTTCCCTCTTTTCATTATTCTTTATCTTTCCATATTTCCTACCTGGAAAATTGCATTATCGTGGTGTACCTCACTTTTACAAACAGTGCAAGGGTCCCTCCAACTAGTTGAACCACCATTACAGAGATGTAAGGCTTTTCAACTTTGCAGCATCACCTTGTGAATTTTCAAAACAGTAGCCAAAGTCTTAAAGTATCTTACATTCACATTTTTTTTTTGGACATAACCACTCTAAAGTAAAGTGAACTCAAACAAAGTTTTCCATCCATCCATCCATTCTCTTCCGCTTATCCAGTTCAGGGTCGTGGGGGGGCTGGAGCCTATCCCAGCTATCATGGGGCAAGAGGCAGGGTACACCCCACAGAGGTCGCCAGCCTGTCGCGGGGATAACACAGAGAGACAGACAACCATTCACACTCACATTCACATCTATGGGCAATTTAGAGTGACCAGTTAACCTAACCCCACTACCTGCATGTCTTTGGACTGTGGGAGGAAACCGGAGTACCTGGAGGAAACCCACACAGACACGGGAAGAACATGCAAACTCCACACAGCAAGAGTCCCAGGCCAAGGTGGAACTGAATCCAGGCCTTCTCAGATGTTATTCCAGCTGTGAGACAGCAGTGCTAACCACCATGCTACCGTGCTGTCCAAACAAAGTTTTCCATTTTTTCTAAATATCAAGTTGAACAGCCTCAAAACAATATTTCATTTACAATGCTGTGCACACTATATGAACAATATGCTTTATTTAATAGCCAATTTAAATTTTTATTTGCATTTTTTTAAAGACAAGTAAACACTAACTCCCATCAGGGGTTCAATATCACTTAACGTGACTGTTACCAGAAATGCATCATTTTACAATCGAAGCATGTCAAAGGGCAATGTGAAAATGCAGCTCCCACAGACTCAGTCTCACTGCTTTTATAGAGTAATTTCTTCTTGTAACATTAAGCTGTTTTCATCTGCAAAAAAATGAACAACCTGCCAGCTAAAAGCATGGCCCCAAAGTCAGAGAGAAACATAGCAAGGAAGTGAAGGCCGCCTTTTCTGCAAGTCTGAAAACAGATCTGCAGTTAAGCAGAGTGACTACTGGATTCACCTTAACCGTGTGGCTGTGACTCCAAATGCATTATAATGTAGCTCTGTCACTGCTGGATGTCTAAACAAACTGTTAGTATATAATCTATAATTGCGACAGTGTAAATGCTGTGTACACAACTTGTGTCTGTTGTTCGTCAAACAGCTGTAAAGAATGTACTGCTGTTTTAAAGGAAGAACACTTTTTTGTACTAGAGAAATCTAGCTACTTAGCTATTATCAAAGCCAAATCCCTGCATCAAATATTCTCTCTTCAGTCCTCTTCCTCTCTATCCTAACCAGGTGCTTTAGGAGATTCTTGGTTGGCTGTGGTCATGCTCTTTTTTTTACTCCCCTCTCTTGCTTTACATTTTTCCACCCTCGCTCTTATGTCTCTCTGTCATCACCCTCCTTCCCCGCATACCTCCAGGCCTCCCTGCCTTCTGCACTTCCCGGCTTTCTCTCCTACTCTGTCACTTTTTATTTTCCTCTTCACCATACTTCCTGCCCTTCCCTGCTTGGCTTTCTCCTGTGTTTTGCCTGTAATGGTGGTGTGCGTTTCATCTGACAAAGCTGGGCTTTTGTAGTGGTGGCCTGCTTACCATATCAAAGTCAGTGATGGCATGATAAGGCTGCTTAGATTAAGCAAGGCATCTTTCAGAGAACAAAAGCAAGTTAGTGTGTGTATATTACAAGCATGTGTGTGTGTGTGGAAGTGCGCAAAAAGAAGATGTGAATTGTTCCTGTGTTTGCATACGCGTACTTTAAATGTGTGAATGTGTTACTCTTTGTGTTACAACAGGGGTCAAGTCAGAATAATTGTCCTAATGTCATAGTTCTTGTCCTTACCCACTTCATTAGTGTCACCTATATGTGGGTATATATTGTTTTGGAGTGTTTAGAGTGCAACATGGTTATTTTTTGTTTATTCATTGTTGTTTTTGTTTTAAATATACTTTTGTGGCTTTCACTCCTTTTTGTTCTATATTCTTTATATCTTATTCTCTTCTCAGAAACTTGGAGGACAACTGGCTTATCTGAAGGGCTTCCAGAATCTTGCCTCAGAGTGGATGAGTGGATACCTTAAAAGGTGCTCCTGGGCTTCCCTTGGTAAATCAGTGTCAGTGTCACAATACTACTGTGGGTGCTTCACCTACGCGAAGTCTGCAAAAATGGAAACATAGGGACAGCATGCTTTTAAGACCTCTAAATCTCTGTGAGAGAGCCCTCATGTCCTTGATGATTTGACAGTCTTATGAATTCACTCCACACAGATTCCATTATGCTCTTTCCTTCCAGTCGCCTGACTCATGCACCCACTATTTTCCTTTCCCCAATCAGCTCTCATGCCTTGAACCTCATTGGGGCCAGCTCTGCCATGTTTTGGCTGCAACACAGATGGTGGAAGCGATTGTGCTGACTCAAGCCAGTGCTTGTGATTCCACGAAATGTGCACTGCAACACATTACAGGGGTGTGCCATAAGCAGCTGTAAGCTAGCATCCCTAAAAAGTACGTAGTTAGTCTTTTCCCCCTGTTTTGTGCATCAAGCTGCACAGAGAAGATGAAGATGAGAGGAAGACAGACACGTGAATGGCAAAAGGCATCCAGTCGATTTTCAAAATAAAAGTCTTTGTGCAAACTAAGCCCCCTGCTTCTGAAATACTCCCTTGTGCTTTGAAGCTATACGAAGATGGAACAAATCTGCATTTGAGCTGCAACATCAAACTCCTGCCTCCAGACTCTCCCTGGGGTCAATGTGGAATCTAGTGCCTGCCCTGATCTTCTGGAGTGTTTCAGAAAGCAGGTTTAAAGAAATCAAACCCTTAACGCTGATTGGATGAACCCTGAAAGAAGAAACTCAAAGATAATTCAGTCAATTCAACGGGGAATGGTAAATGAAGAGCAGAGCCCCCATTTAATCCAGTGGAGCTTAAAATAGATGTGTGCTCATGGAAACAGTAAAATTTTAGTCATGTTGACCCACTTGTCATACCCTTAACAAATTAATATATTACTGGGATTTATATGTTCCTAAAGACCTACTGTATATGTGTTCTGTGACGAAACAAAGAGAAATTCATGGTTAAAGAAGGAAAACCTGCCAGCAAATAGTTTCACCACAGTACAGTACTGTACCCAGAAAGTTAACTCTCTTTCTTGAATGGAAAACCTAGAAGTTCTCTCATGTATGTGTTAACAAACTTTGATCCAGGCAAATCAGTGTAAGATCGCAATCACACAATGCATGGATGAGAGTGGAAAGTTCTGCAGGCAATCTGCTAACAATACGCTCATTTATATACAAAGACACAGCTAGCTCATTTCAATAATGACCAATGCAGTCTATCAAGAGCAGCACAAATTAGCAAACAGACTCAAAGATGGTCACATTTATATTATTCATTTGAATACTCTCCTCGCAAAATTTGGAGTTTTGAAACACCTACAAATATATATGAAAAACAGTGGCAAAATTAACTGCCCATGCTTTTCACTTCAGTCGTGCTGGCTGCTGCATGAGAAGCTGAAATATGCAATATCTTATTGTCTAAAGACATCAGTCTTGTCAGTGTTTTTTTGGTGTGTATCTGACTGTGATAACAGAAACCACAGCAATAACCTCTCATCATCTAAAGTGTCCCCAAAACACCTGAAGCGAGCAAAAAAGTTCTAGCGCATGTTTGAAAAAACAGATTCAAATAAAGCCACTTAAAATATTTTATTGCCATAAGTTTGTAAATGTATTTGTATTTATGACATCCCGCATCAGTGTGGTTTTACTAGTCGTCGTCATTTTTCTTGATGTTAATTAAAGGTGGGACATTGCAAAGATCCCCTTCAGTTTAATGTTTCAATGATTGCGTTTGTGCCTAGCGAGACAAAGGCAAAGAGAAAAAAAATGTTCCTGAGAGACAGATTTGCTCTTGCAAGAAGACAGAGCTGAAAATGGAAATGGTAGCAAAATCATCATCTTACGAAACATGCTGATGGGAAGAGGAAGAGAAAGCCATGACAGACACCTGAACCCTAGGCAGGGTGTAGCTCTGCTCCAAGCTTTGCTGGTACTCCCAGGACTTTCACATCTCCACTTGCCTCTTGATGGGTGCAATTTTGACAAGACTATATTTCTCTCCCGTCTGTCTCCCTCTTTCCTGCTTGCAAGACTCTTTGGGGATAGGCTCTTTCAAATTATCCATCAAATACTATGGGCTATATGATATAGGCAGTTTAACAGAAAGTTCATTAAAAAAGACACACTAACCTCCATCCATGCATTTTCTTTTTTCTTTTTTTTTTGCACTTACCTGGGTCGCATTGGCAGCAGACTAAAGGTGCTATTCCAAACATCCTTTTCCTGAGCAATATTTTCCAGGTTTTCCTGAGAGAGATGGAGGGGCTCCCAGGCCAGATATGTACTCACCAGCCACACTGTGGGATACACCTGTTTGCCTGAGGTCAGAGGAGATTCATCAGACTGCTTTCAGGTAATAGGAAGCCAGCCATAACTTAAATATCCACTCGGCATAAAACTATGGATCCACCCTGCCTTCTATCAAAGGATCAGGTGGGTGATGGTGGTATAATGATGTGGGGAATATGTTTTGGCACACCTTTGACCCCTTGGTACCAACTGACCATCATTTAAACAGCATTTATCTGAGTATTGTTGTTGACCGTGTCCATCCCTTCATGACTGCAGACTCCATCTTCTGGTTGCTGCTTCCAGCTGGATAACACATTATATCATATAATTATCTTGTTTTATTCCAGTTAGTTGTACTTCCAGTCTTATTATCCTTCCCAAACATTTCTCTGCCTCACCTGTAACCAATCATCGATTATTGTTCCTCTCTGCAGTCAAGCTTTCCCATTTCCCAGTTTCTTACGCTGTATTTTGATTTTGGAACACTTGCTGTGAGTTCATTATTTTTATTGTAAACAATCAAAACATAACTCTAAATCACAATACTACAAAATGAAATCTTTCCAACACCCACAAAAAAACTGCAGTGATACTAATTTGTGCTTTCTAAATATTAGGAGGGTTGTGTCCCCTTCTTCTCGTATGCTTGGGACATCTTGTAAGTCTCTCCTGCATTCAGACATTATTGCACAGTAATTGGTCAGACCAGAGTGACCTTTGCAAAAGCATCAAAAAGCTTTCAAACACTTTCGCAGTCCTCTTCTTCTACATCTCAATTTCTTTTCTATCACTTTTTCATTGTATCTTGTTTCCTTTCAAGCCCTCGCCTAGCTCCCTTTCAATACCAAGTCTGCTGAGACCTTGGCAAGGACACACATGCTCACTGAGAAATCCTCTGCTGCCACAAGAACAAACATTTCATCCATATTTTATCCTGTTAAAACAAATTCATGTAAATCAGAGACAGGTCAAAAGTCAGATGTTTAAAACAAACAACAAACCCTTTTGTCTGGGATGTCTTTTTGCTGTGTTCATGAGTAAATCTGCAAACACGCGTACACAGTAAATCCTCTCTGGGAAGGCAGAGGAACAGAGAGCAGACCTCGCTTTATGCACAAACCACAGACACTAAGATCCTTTTCTTGTAACAGCAGCAATAATCAGTGCATTTATTGGAGAACACAAGGGATCTACAGAGTGGAGATGAGAGGTGAGGGACTGAAGGGAAGTAAGAGAGTAAAAGATGCAGAGAAAGTGAAAACGTGACAAAGCGCATTGACACGAGGTCATCCATAGCTGAAAGGTTTTGCCTATTTGAAATGTGATTAATGATACGCCCCTCCGCCCCACCCCACCCTGCTACTGTGTATTTTGAACTCCACACATCTTATAAGGTTTCAGTGATGATGCCATGTATACTTTTTTCAATTGTAAATTAAACCTGTTAAAAGTCAAAGCCAGCAATGAAACCAGCAGATATTTTCTGATCCAGCTTTTTTGTATGTGCTGTTCCATTGCTCTCTAAAAAGACATCAGTGTGCCGCAGTGTTGCGCTGGGAGTCACGCGCCTTAATTACAATGAGCATGGGTCCTTTTGTTTATTCTGAGTCAATTCCACACACACTGTGCCTCTGCTGTAAATGCTCACCAGTGTGCCGCAAGAGCATCAATCAGCAGAAGAAAATAATTTAAAACAAATAAACCATTTACATCAGTCTGAATAAGATTTGCTAACACTACCAGCTGGTGTAGGAATTACAAATTTTTATTTATTTATTTGGTAACTCAACTGCATGCTTTTTTTTTTGGTTTGTTTGTTTTTGGGTTTTCTTGTAGAAATGAGTAGACTCGAGGTCTCAGACATCGCTGGTAAATTGAAAATAAGCCAAAGCAAAAACAACTGTGAGACAGACTAACACGCTGCTGCTGTTTTAATAAAACCATAAGGCATTAGGATTATTGTCAACCTTGCATTTTATGTCTAAACATTACTTCATGTTGTAAATCCACTCTCACCCTGCTTTACCAAGGAAGGTGAGAGTGGATCAGGCAGATATGCAGGGAAAAATGAGGTAGGTTTCCCAGTGGATTTCTTACAAAGAAGGAGAAGACAGGAAGGCACAAGGTTGATGAAACTCAAACAAGCAGGTAAGTTTTGGCAGAGCAGCGAGAGGTCTGAGCTGCACTACCACATAAGGAGAATGGCAGTCTGAGTTTAAGTACTACAGGGACAATGAATTTTCTCATGGGAAAATTAAATGCCATTGGGAGGGACTCACTGAGACCACGCCCACCACTGAAAAAGATGAGTTAAGTTCATGTATCATCTGCAAACAGTGTATCCTGGAGGATTGAATGAGGAATTGTCATTTTCCTTTTTTGTGTAAATATATGGGGAGCATACACATATCTGCAGTTCTTATTAGGGGTAACGTGTATATTGACATGCATATTGCACATTATTTCATGTAATTTCATGGGGTTTTTTTAGATGTTCATAGATTTTTAGATCTCTTTTGTCACAGCCCGGCTCAAACGAAGGACAAACTGGAGGAGGCCACACATGATGATAAATAAGATTATTTATTTAAAGTAACATAATTAATGTAACCCAAACTGTGTAAGTCAGTAGTATGTGCTATGTCTGGATGCATGGTGTGGAAAAATCAAAAGAAAGCAAAACCCCAAAGAGAGAGAGAACAACTCGGATGCTGGCAGCTTAAATACTGGAGGCCAATCAGCCAGCACAGCTGCAACTCGTTCCCCTCATGACCTCCTGAAGCAGCCCAGCTATCACAGGGTGTCACACTTTTTTGTACTGGATCACAGAATGTGTCATTTATTCATTTTTCTATTCTGGGAATAGATTTTCTATTTAGTCTGTTTTTGGTGTGACACAAAATGATGTTAGGGATATGGTGAGATCGAGGCAGGTGATGCACTGTGGTGACCCCTAAAGGGTGGAGCCTGAAGAAGAAGAAGAAGAAGAGGAAGAATAATAATAGGGACCTAAGTAGTAATTTTAACACACAATAAAATTAATCAGTTAAAAGAGCATTCAAAGCCATAATTGTTTCCTAAGCTCAGCTAATTTACTTTTAATGTCTGTAACATTTATTATATAATGTATTCTCCCACTCTGGAAATGGATTACTATATTACCCCTGATACACAGCTTTTAGTTCATTATAAACATAACAGGTTCTGTATTTGTCACTTCTTCTGTCATTTCAAAAACTTATAGACAAGTGATCTGTAGGAAATGCAGTGCAAAGACACAACAAAAGACCTGAAAGCGTCACTAAAAACCTGGCATTGGATACATTAGCATGCAAACTGAATCTGAACAGTTAGAGAATCAATGATAAGACAGCAGGAGAACATAAAAACAGATTTTTGTGTCATTTATATTCTGGTGTTGGAGTTTTACTATAGGTGCAACTTTAAACTGCAGATGAATAATGCAATACACCTATTGACCTCATGCTATGCATTTAAATCTCTATCTGATGTGTGTGTGTGTGTGTGTGTGTGTGTGTGTGTGTTGCGTTCAGCATTTTGCCAAGAGACACTTGCAGGGATCAAACCCCCACTGCTCAAATTTGATCCTCGTCCTCCTGAAATGCAGCCACGAGGACATTTCTGGACAATTAAGCAATTCTGGGAAGTTCTAACCTTGACAAACTTTTTAAAGAGTTGTTAAAGTTGAGTTAAAACTGGATGTTGGAATCAGGATTTGGGTACTGTGTTTAGATTAGTCGGTTCAGGTTATGTGGAAGGGGGAAGAAGCTGCTCACAAAAGAAAGAAAACAAGGGTGTGTGTAGGTGATGGAGTGTGAAGGATGGCAAAAAAAAAAAGGGAGGTGGATAAAGTGAGCATGCCACAACCTGACAGTTGGATTTCTAATGCCTTAATTATTGTTCGGGCTTTGTTATTGCCTTCTCTGACAAAAAAACAAAACAAAAAAGCCCCAGCAAACTGATAAGCTGCATAATCATCGCCGGTATTGGTATGTGTCCTTGTGTGCATGTGTTTGTGAGAGTGTGTGACAGCAGTTGTGCGCATCATTATGTTTGATATCACTCTTTTGTCTCCCAGCGATAAAAGCCAACATTTTCCTACCCTGACGTCTCCTAACTATGTTCGCCTCAGTGCCTTTTACTCTCTTCTCAATTGTTTCCAATTATCTTTCTTCTTCACTTGCAGATTACAAAGACTGTAACAGCATCCAGCAGATTGATTGGAGTCCAGCTCACGGACAAGCAAGTTAAAGTGTTAGAGTAAGCACTCACAGAGAAAAGACAAAAAGACCCAAATGTAATAATGCATAATGTAGCCTTGATAGTGGGGGGTAACACATGCAAGCACATAAAAAGATACCATATGCAGTACTGGGATTATTTTTATTATTATTTACATACAGTGTAGAATTCTAGGCATAAAACATAATTTACTAATTTTTGTAGAATTACTCAACTGAGTCTGCCTTCGGACACCCCCGTCACATTCTCCACATTGTAAGGACTTCATGGAAAACAATCAACAGCATCTAAATATAGAGATTCACTCAGTGGCAAAGCAGTGCAGGAGATGCACATCTAAGCAGGATATTATGACAGTCCTCTGACACATTGTAGTGTGGGCATCAGTGTGTGTGTATCTGTGTTCATGGCTTGTGTGTGCGTGGCGCAGCATGGTGTGTATGCACTGAGATCTGTCACATCACCTCCATATTAAATGAGGTTGCACATCATGACTCTGCCAGTTCCCCGTAGCCTAATGTGTCACTGACAATTACATCACACACTCTGATGTTCACACACATTTAAAACTTATAAATCAAACATCACACACACATACAAACGCACACAGTTAATGTTGGCTGACTCACTGATTCTGTGTTTTCATCCCTATTTTTAGAGGGATGTGCCACTTTGAGGTCCTGCTTTAACTGTACAGAAACATACAGATCGGGGTGGCTGTAGCTCAGGATGTAGCATGGGTCACCTATTAATCAGAATGTCAGTGGTTCGATCCCTGGTTGCTCCAGTCTGCATACCAAAGTATCTTTAGGCGAGATGCTAAACCCCAAGCTGCTCTCCCAGGTGTTAGAGTGTGAATGTTGGCTAGAAAACACTTGGGCATTAAAAAAAAAAGGGCTCATGTGTCTGAGGCTTGTTGTATAACGAGTCCTCAGGTAGAGTAGAAGAGTGGATTAAACAATACTCCTTAGTGCTGATGTTAACAGAAAGAAAAATGTTTCAAATATAAACCTTTGATTGAGGCATGAGCAGGTGTTGGAGTCGAGAGCAAAATCATACTGAGGTGGGATAAAAATATGTATAAACCAGCCATCCATTTTCTTAACCACTTGTCCAATTCAGGGTTGCAGCAAAGCTGGAGTCTAGCCCGACCGTCATTGCGTGAGAGGCAGGGTGGCCAGTCTACACAGAGAGACAGACAACCATTCATACTCACAGTCACACCTACAGCCAAAATCACCATTTAACCTAATGTGCACGTCTTTGGACTGTGGGAGGAAGCAGGAGTACCCACACACGCACAGGGACAACGTGCAACCTCCACACAGAGAAGCCCGAGCTGACTGGTGGATTTGAGGAATGTTTCCAGCACATTTTTGAATATATGTCATGAAGAACAAAGGCAGTTCTGAAGGTAAAAGAGACTCCAACTTGGTACTAGCAAATTTGTTTCTGTTGTGGCGCTTGTATTTGGACTTTAACTACGTGTAATGATTCATATTCACAAAAAAAAATTTCACACTCATCTGCAAGTTTCTGTGTGCTCACCTTAAATCCACATTTTTGTCTAATGGTTTAAACATGATTTTGTGACATCACAATTTGCAATGAGCAGCAAATTTACACATAATAATTTGGTTGTACAGGATGCATTTTTATATCTCAAGATAAATCTGGAGACCCATTTCAGCAACAGCTCCAACCATATGCATATGCTGTGAGCACTGAAAATGAATTTTGCTTTCAGTATTTACACAGAATTGAACGGCACACATGTGTCCAGTTTATCAAACCTTAACTTAAATCCACGATAGCAGCATTTTAAAGTTAGAGCACTGTCTTTATTTTCTCCCTCTCTGTGCTCAGTGGTGGTGAACAAGGGAACTTTAATGGCCAGGTCATTTACCAGATTGCAGAGTAGCACTGGCCATTTTACTACCCTCTAAATCTATCTAGCTAGTGTGTGTCTGTGTGTGTGTGTGTGTGTGTGTGTGTGTGTGTGTGGTATCTACATGGGCAGTACAGGTCGGCATAATGCCCAGTCAGGCTACATCTTTGACGGATAGATAGTAGCAATTCATTCTCTTCGCAAAGTCCTAAATCAGTAGCAATGAACTCTCCCCCTCTTTCTCTCTCTCAGCTCTCAGTTTCTATCTATGAAATGTACCCTAAATAACAGCTTGGAAACATGCTTCCACAAAGAAGGAGCAGAAACAGGGAAACAGACTAGAAGGAAAAGATCAGTGAGAGAGAAAAAAAAAACAGGGAGTGTGGAGCTTGATACATAAAGAACCCGAGAGAAAGGTTAAAGAACGTGCATGAATGTGTATGGTTGGTGATAAAAAAGGAAAGGGAGAAAGATGCCAGACAATGGAGTTCCTCATTGTTTAGTTCTCTTTAGTTCAGGTATAATAAATTTTGCAGCTAACTTGCAATAAGCACACAGCCACACACTCTTATTTTCTCTCCAATCCATGCATAGTTTGGAGGAAAATACAGGTAACAAATCACAGTCAGTGATTTAGGCAGTTAAAGGATCATCTCATTCATATTAGGGCAATGATCTCCGCTGTCTCGGTCAGATAAAAAGAGATTTTCACCGTATAATGTGCTTCTTCTATATTTAGTGTAGCAATTCAGTGGACAGGGGTTTATTGTTTTTCAAGCAATTTCAGAACTGCTAAAGTTTGTGCATGAGTGTCTTGAGTGTTTTTCTTGTGTAGATTTTTCTTTTGACATTCCCGATGTATCCAAAGGAGAAACTAAAAGCGGAGTGAGAGAACTGCATTACCCATGTCACAACAACGCCAATTCCAAAGTAGCTGGGAAGCTGTGGTAAATGGAAATAAAAATGGGATTTAATTATTTGAGGATCTTATAAACATGGGGGTGCATTAGTACCTGTGGAATTGGCAGCTTGCACACTTGGAAAGACACCAGCAATGCTTAAAGGTACCTACAGGTTTTAGAGCAACATTTTTTCCCATCCAAGTGATGTCCTTTGCAGGGAAGGCCTTGCATATTTAGGCAAGACAATCTTAAACTGCATATTGCAGCTATTACAGCAACATGACTCCATAGTACAGGAGAGCGGGTTGTGAAGTGGCCTGCATGTAGTCCACACCTCTCACACTATCCCACAATATGCATTTTTTACATCTTGTGCACAACAGCCACATCAGCACCAGCTGAGCTCCTCCATCCGTATCTATACAGTATGACCTTGCAGTTAATTTTATGTTTAAAGAACTAACTGCCACAAGCAATGACGAAAGGGTGAAAACCAATGAGGGATTCATGCAAATGTGTCAACTTTTTTTACATAAAGAAAATCTGCTTGCATCCATGCTATTTGGCTGAGTCCCCCACTTCTATTCTTTTTGTCATTTCTGCTTTTCCGCTCTGTCGAACAGTTTTGTCGTCATATGGATCCAGAAAACTTCTTGTCTGCTTTATTTGAGCCAATCAGTGTGTGTTCCACAATCTTTGAAGGTCATTGCTGCTCACTCACTTTGTCTTTTAAACCATCATTCACGCAACTTGCCTCCTTCTCATCCACGTCCTGGATATCCGGAGGGTCAAACCTCCATCTGCTCCACCAGCATATCTAGACTCCAGATATTCCTGCCTTTGCTGAGGACACACCGCTATGCTATTTGGTACACTGGTGTATAATTGCAAAAAATAGATATATATTTTGACTCGAAGTATGAATAATGTTGCTAATTTTCCCATGATCTTGCCCTGTTGCCAAGTGTCATTGTAACTGGCAGAAATGTTTCAAGTATTCAACCAATTTTAAAAAAGTCAAAGATACAAAAGTGAACAAAATCCCCCAAAATAAACATAACAAAATCACTTGCTTTGTTTTGTTTTTTTTTAAATTGTGGTGACTCAGGATACAAACCAGGTGACAAGACTAGTAGGAAAAACATAAAACCAGCAGCCTGAACTGATCAAAGTTTTAAATATGATCAACCAAAAGCAAACATTTCAAGTCTAATTTGGGCCTTTTTGCATTTATAATAAATTTTAGGGGGATCTGATGGAGCTCAGGAGTCATTTTGATGACAGTTAAGATGCCCAAATGATTTTAATATTTCGTGATTTGAAATGGCTTTCTATTCAAGCGGAAGTGGACAAGCGGAAAAAAGTGGATGGATGGAAATAGCTTTCTAATGTGGAACCAAGAACACACACAAACAAACAAACAAACAAACAAAAAAAAAGAGCAATGTTTCCTGTTAGTTCCAGCTATGTTGCCATAGCTGGAGATTTAAATAATTAATGAAGTTCCTGTTGAGCTATCCTTACAAAGGATGGTCTGAGCAGGATTAAGTCCAAACACTTAAATAAGAACCACTCAGCATAAACACAGGCTCAGCTGCAACTATTCTCAAATCTTGGCACAAATATGCTGATTTGGTGCCAGCACATTACCAAACACGAGCAGACATACAAAAACAGATTTGTGCCTGGGGAAAACTGAATACAACACCATTTGCCCTACTCCTGTCTTTGTGGATAGGGAAAGAACTTTAAAGCTCTAAAGAACAGAAAAGAGCTTCTATACAAATTTGAATGAACAAGCTCATACACCATAGGCCTACACTGAAGACTTTATTTCTCTCTGTCAGTGGTGCATACCCCTACAATTCTCCATTTGCCTTCCTTCCTTCCTTCCTTCCTTCCTCTTCTCACTGACTCAATTTGTTCCCCCTTTTTCACCCCCTCCCTGCAGTTTTTAATTAAGGTTTCAATTCTGCTATTCTGTCTGAATTTACATGTGTTTAGTGAAATTAGCTTGTAATAGCCCTCTTAAATTTTGAATCAAAGTATGTTAATCTGTGTAAATGTTATTCCTTATTTCCACTCATTTTACTTAACTCTCTTTTTCCTTTGCTTCATCCCTTTTCCTCTACTCTGTTCTTTCCTTTGCCAGTTGTGGCATTTTTTAAAGAGAATGTATTCTAAGTACAAGATAAAATTAGTAATACAAAACTAAATAGATATAATTAGAAAAGTTAAATTTTTTTATTATATCCCCTGCCTTTGTTTGTAAATGAAACCCATGTATAACTCACATATCTATGGTTGATGTCTTTATATTGTCATAATACCAAAGCAAATGGAGTCTAATGCAAGAAGCAGGAGACAAATAACAGTTCAATATTTCATGAGCGGGAACTGAGAAACTGGTAGATATGACTTAGGTAAGATGTTCAGGTCTGGGGCAAACAATTCAATTCAATTCAATTCAGTTTTTATACTGCCAATTCACAACAACATTCACCACTAGGCACTTTATCTTGTAATCTTTCTACAATAATAGAAAGAAAAGACGAAGCGCTAATCCAGCGTTTCGTGACCAGGACGAAAACCACGTTGTTCCTCTTGAATCCAAGGTCTGACTAACAGATGGACCCTCCTTTCCAGCACCCTGGCATGGACCTTACCAGGGAGACTGAGGAGTGTGATCCCGTGCTTTGAAAAATTTCAGTTCCTTGAATCCTCAGTACATGTTGTTCAGCTGTAATAAGACGCTAACAAAAAATGTTGTCTCATAGGTGATGCCATAGAGCATGGGATGCACTCAGTTTCATGTATATTAGCCAGTGTGTAATATCTGCAAATGTCCAAGTATTTCATAAAGGAATGCCTTCTTTGACGTTTATGGAAAACCACAATGACCAACAAGGCCTTTAAACCAATATGCCACAGTAATGTCAGAATAAAGGCTAGAGCCTGAACAGGGTCAGGACACAAAATCATCTGACAGTATGAGATTCAACATTGCATGCCACCACATAATCCTTGTAACTCACAATGGCTTCTCAGGAACAGAGTGTTCAATATGCTTTACTGAAGCAAATGCTCTGTTTCTCAATCTCAAGGCCATGATTTTTTTCCCTGCAGCTCTTTAAAAGATGTGTTAATCAGTATTCTTCAGATATGAAAAATCCACTGTATAAAATATATGTATTGTAATTAATGCATTCTAACATTAAATGCATATTTTACATGACCTTGCCAATTTAGTACATCTGCATACTCTACTAGCCAGCAGAATATTTCATTAATAAATATTACCTTGATCAATCTTGTAGTGTACTCTAACAGAGAAAGTATAGTCATTCCAACAACCAATGAGTCCTCTTTCGGCAGAAAATATAAACTCTGAGTCCTTATAAGACGGGCATACCATGTGAAAAACAATTTTGCTAGCAGCTGTAATGCAACAAAGCCTCAAGAGATAGCCAAGAAAGAGATAGGTAATGGACTCACATTTTATAAAAGTCCTTGAAGCGGTATTTATTTGCCTTTCAGTGGTGTATCAGTAAAATGACATCTCTCTCAGTGTAATGTCTTTACTGGTCAATATAAGTTCACTTCAATTCAATTTTGTTTATATCTTAAGGTGCTTTATGATGCACAGTAAAAACCCTGCAATATTAAAGAGAGAACCCAAATGATCTGGCCATCTTATACAAGCAAACAATGGCAGATGGCGTGGAGGACGAACTGCCTTTTAATAGAGACTTCTCTTCCCCTCTCTCACGTCTTCCCTGAGGGGTGTATTGTGAGCAAGTTTGGCATGACCAGGTTTTTTCTTTGCCTTACCTGGCTCAGCAGAACCTAAAACCCCAGTCAAATAACCACAATGGTGGTTATGGACTTTCTTTGTTAACCCAAAGAAAGCTTCAGTTCTCTATCATATCAAGACCATCTCTCTACTCTGTTATATGTTCAATATGTACAGTGCATGTGGATAAGCTGCTAGTCAGGGCCAGGAGAGTGAAGGTGGTTGTCCTCAAGAGGTCGAGTACATCTGGCATCTCTTTGGAAGGGTGGAGGTCAACCTCATTGCCTCTACGGAGTCAACCTCTTTGCCTCCACTGACTCAACCTCTTTGCCTCCACTGACTCAACCTCTTTTCCTCCACTGACTCAACACATTGCCATCTGTTCTTCTCCCTGCAAAATGATAATCTCTGGGGAGGGAAGCCGTAACATGCCTTCTTCTATGCCTTCCCTTCATTTACCCTCTTCCAGCCAGATCTCTTTTGGCTACATACTGAAGGAATAAGAAGGATTTTGATGGCACCATCCAATAGAACTCACCACCCCTGGAGAAGACCAGGAGGTGGGGAGCAACCTGTCCCCTGTACAGGCCTTGGCAGAGTGCATCAGGCACACTCAGGCCATCAAGAAGACTGACCAATTTTTTGTCTTCTTCAACCCTGGTTTTTTAGGCAGACCTTTGCAAAGCCCAGGCTGTCCCGCTGGGTTGTAGATGCCATTCAGCAGGCATATGCATTCTCAGGTGCTTCCGTTCTGTCTGGAGTTTGGGCTCACTTAACCCAAGGTGTGGCCACTTTATTGGCCTTATGGAGGAGAGCTTCCCTCTGCAATTTGTGGTGCTCTGATTTTTCCACATTTTTCCAGATTTTCCAGAGTCTACTGATTTAATGAGGCAGTCGGCACCTCCATTGGGGAATGGGTGCTGGGTGCATCTCAGTGGTAGCCAAATGGGTGTTATCTCTGTGGTCAGCTTGGCATCTTACCAACTGGTCAGGACAGGCACTCTGGTCACAGATTTTGCCTTGCATCTTACAGGATCTTCATTGGTGCCCATTTTGTGTCTTGCAGACTGACAGCCCTTCTGACTCTCCGGCTTGGCCTTTTACAACTGGCAGTGTCCTGACCTGGTTGGCATCTACATATATACATTTATAAATAGTTTGTTTACACTGTGGTGCCATGAAGCAACTGTTGTTCTGATTTGGCACTGTAGAAATAGAACAGAATTGAATTGTATTGGAATATTGGGCTGCACAGTCTCCTCCCAGGGTGTCTTAAAGAGTTGCCCATCTTGATACAATAGACAATGTGTGGTTACATTTTAACCTTAGTTCTCTGAGTGAGAAACTATCTCACTCAGAGGGGGGATCATCCCAATACATATGGAATATGCAACAGAATGAGCAAAGGGGGCATTTAAAACTTTATTTGACTCTTCTGTCACACAAAATGGTCAGAGATTATCAGAGAAAATCTTTTGTACGTCTGCTTTTATGGGAGCCATTTAGACAATGTAAAAAATAAAAAGTGGAGTCATTAACTAGTTTTTCAGCATCATTTTGAAAGATGATTTTCCTAAAAGTGACTAAACACCATGAACACACTATCACACCACAGTCAGAAAAAGTTGATGGATCCTTACGTTCTCCTTTATATAACTTCTGTATTACTTCTTTATTACTTCTATATAAATTGAGAAACAATTCTAATCAGTTGTGCACTATATTTGAGCAGAGCAAATGGTAAAGTATCTCACCACTCTGCTAGATCATCCCATTCACTCTTTCTGTGAACAAAGAAAAAAAAATCATTGCACCTGTCTGCTGAATGCATGTGTGCATGCCGTTGCATGTTGCACATCTAGGTGTGTGTATGTTCAGCGCACGCTGGTATAGCACACCAGTCACTGTCTGATGCATCTTTCCCTGGCTCCAAATCAAAAACACTTGTACTGTATCCCCCCAGGGACTGAGGCAGACAGCAGTAGACTGGCAGCAGCAGACACACAAAGGAAGAAAGGAAAAACAAAATGAGAGTTGAAAGGTAGAAGGAAGAACAGATGCAAAGGTGAAAACACAAAAGGAAAGATGGATGCTTATAAAAGGAGTTGAGGAAAGGAAAAAAGAAGAAACATAGATGCTTTAAATAAAGGATGAGACGCAGTGGAAAGAAGAAAAGATAAAAATGTCAGGTGTGCCGTAGAAGAGATGGGGGGGGGGGCAGGAGATTCAAAGGACAGTAAACGTCACCAAAAAAAAGCGGAAGAGAGACTCAAACCTGAGAGGTTGAGGCTTAGTCATGTTGGCTTTGTACAACATCCCCACTGTGCTGCTTCCTCTTATCCCCTCACACTGTCGGTCAAATGGATTTACTGTACACGTGTGTCGGCTATCACTTTTGCCTCTCTTCACCTCTTGAAGACATGGTCAGCTAAGCTGGTGTGTCTGACACCAAGCATTACATCTGAAGCAAAACATGTCATTTAAGCATTTTTCTTTAGTTAATTAATTTTTTAAATGAAAATAAGAGTTTGCCTGGTAAGACACTGTGTCATTGGGGTTGCTGTGGCTCAACAGATATGGTGGACTACTAATAGTAAGTTGGGTGGCAAGACTCCAAACACATCCACCAATGTATCACTAGGGGATGATTGTCTGTGCGATAAAGCGCTGCATGGATATGTTTTTGAACAGGTGAATGTGGATTTCTAGTATTCTAATGCAACTAGACAACTATATATAAAGGCAGCCCATTCACAGAATAGCATTTCTACTTTTTAGTGCAGCAAAAAAAGAAAGAAAGAAGTTATGTGGTTAAATCACAGTTTAAAGTATTTCAGTAGCCCAACAAGCTGTCATGAGGTGTGGGGAATGTGGACCCAAATGCAGACTCCCAGGGGTTGAATAAACAAAAAAGCTGAGATTTATTTGAAGAAACAGGAAATCCAGGCAGCATCTGAAAACAAAGTCCTTAAATCCAAACGGGAAACAAGCAGGACACAGAACTCAAAGTGATGGGTCAAACCCCAGGATCATAACACAAGTTTAGTAATAATGTAAATCTCCTGAAATTTAATGTAATTAAAACTAAATTTTGGAAGTTTCTAATTTCCCCTTTCTGTAGTTTCAATGTTGTGGGTTAGACTTGATTGTGAATTTTGTTAAATTTTGCTTCGGTACAGTACTGTGCAAAAGTCTTGAGCCACCTTCAGTTCTTCAGTTCTAATAAGCTTGAAAGCCAAAATTATTCTTCGGCACAGCCTGAACTCTCTTAGACAGCTTTCTTGCAAGTAGTCTTCAGGAATAGTTTTCCAGGCTTCTTGAAGGACATTCAAAGCTCTTCTTTGGGTGTTTCTGCCTTTTGCTCTGTTCTCTGTCAAGATGATCCCACATTGTTTCAGTCAACGTTGAGGTCCGGGCTCTGGGGAGGCCAATCCAAGACTGATAGTGTTCCTATCCAGGTATGTTTTTACAGCATTGGCAGTGTGTTTTGGAATCATTGTCATGCTGAAAAAGGAAGACCGTTGCCAATCAGACGCTTTCCAGAAAACATTGCACGGTGGATCAAAATCTGATGGTACTTTTCTGCATTTGACCAATTTTGACAAAATTCACCACTGACTAAAATGCAGCCCCAAACCATGACAGAGCCGCCACCATATTTTAAAGATGACGTCACCACTGTCACGGTCCTCCAGTCTTCCTGCGCTGGGCCAGGCTTGTCTGAACTAAGTTTCTTCATCTCACCAGTCTGTTTCCATCTACACAAATTTCTGGATTTCTGCAGGAAGGATTAGTGAGAGAGAGTGTTTTGTCCTGTGGACAGAGTTGCCTGTGAACAAGTCTTTTCTGGAGGCAGACCCACTTTGATAACTATCATTTTAAACCAATATTTCAAGTTTGGATTCATCGCTCCATCAGATCTGTTGCCACAGATTTTTAGACCAATTCTTGTGTAATGTGGCATACCTCTGCCTTTTCTTCCTGTTTCCCTTTCTCAAGAATGGCTTTGTGACATCCACCCTTCCACTGAGACCATTTCTGATGAGGCTTCAATGAACAGTAGATAGATCAAGTGAAGGAACAGATGCATCTCTCATGTGTCAGCGCTTTGCTAGATTTTTTCCTATTTCTTAAGTACATGAGTTTCAGATACTGCTCATCTGCTGTATAGTTTTTTAAGCCTCTTTTTTTTGTCCTCCACTTGTCCAGTTTCCTCTTTTTAAGGACACACTGCACACCATCCTGAGATATGCAAATTCTTCAGCTAATAGCTTCTTGAGAATCACCTTGTTGGTGAAAAAAATACTATTTCCTGCCTGTCAAACTGTGTCGTCTTTGGCATCTTTCATAGATTTGATTAAAGAAATGGGAACAAATTATGTGTTTTTATGACAGGCTGCTAGCAGCAAAGTGCCTGAAGGTAAAATTTAAAATAGGTTTGTTGCTCAGTTGTCTGTTATATGTAGACACCACACCGATTCATTCCTTGAGCTTGGTGTCTTTTTTTATGCTTTAATGATTCATATGTCATTCAGACCTAAAAAGGAAGAAGCACGGCTGCTTTAAACAAAGGAGGAAAGGCTTAACAAAGAAATCAACAAAACAAAATTGAAAATGGTCAGATTTAAGGACTGGGCTGGAAATGAATGAAAAAGCAGTCAGTGTCCAAAGAAGAACTTTGACAAACTTCAGAAAGCTTGGAGAACCGCCGCTCAAAAAAGATCGAGAAAGTCTGGCTCTGTGGAAATAAAATATCAAGTAATGAGTATCATATTTCCATGTGGATGGTGATCTTTATGAAAACTAGCTAACATAATTTTCACACAAGCAGCTTTTTATAAACTTTGCTAGCTTAGCATGGACTACATGATGTTGAGGAGCAAAAAAAATCCTGTTTGCCAAATCCATCAGATTTACGCTGCACACACAAACACAGCTGCACAGTCCAATATGTCTCGGCAGAATGTCCACATGTTCGAATACATTATTACACTGAACAGTTTAGGATTTATTTGTTTCATTCTTCCTGTCCCCTTCGCCCTTTCTCCATTCCTCCAGTCATCTAATTTTATATTTTCTAATTAATTCTCTTGATTCATCAGGGATGGGGAAGAGCATAGGAAAAATGAGTGGGAGAGTGAGGGATGAGAGAGGAATGGAGCATCTTGGCATCTGCAATCCTCCCCTGCAGGGCAAAACGATGAGTCTGTCTCTTCAAACTGCAGCGAAAATACTTGGCGCACTGAAATAATAAAGAGGGGGAAATAAAACAAGACCAATCAAGGGAGGAAAACAGTGAGCTCTGCTCAAGGCAGCCTGACCCCTCTCCTGCTTCCCCTCTAACCCCTACTGTTTTTCTCCTACCTCCCTGTGTTTTGTTTCTCTCTCCTTTCTCCCCCCCTCCCTCAGCAACATTTTGCATCTATGTCACATTTTATTTTAAAATGGGTTCTGACAGCAATGGAAGCACAAATGTTCAGACAAAGGTTGAAATAGGAGGAGAAACACAGGGAGACATGGTGGGATGAACAGAGACTGAGAGAGAGAGAGAGACAGAGAGAGGGAGAGAGAGAGAGATGTAAAGAAAAAAGCATTAAAGATTCAAACTGTGAGCTTGAGACAGACAAAAACTATGGTGACAGAGAGGGAGCTCCATATAGCTCCCTGGCTCTTCCACTTTCAGAATGCTTAAAGAGAAATTTCACATCCAGTGGTGAAGGTTGTTGCTGTTGACGTCCATAGCTCTTTATACTGTATGCTGTTATTTGTAAAAGCATGGCAATAGGGTGATGAGCACGGCTTCATTTTTTTAATTGTATGAGACAATGAGGGCAACATCTTATCTTGTTGAATGCGAAGTCCTCTTTTGATTGAATTTTACTCAGATGCCTTGGATTTAACCAGTTTATTTTGAAATGTAAACATATACATGAGGGGAAAAAAGTGTTTCTGATGCATATAAATAGCTTATCCAAAATATGAATTTGACCAGTATGCTACCTTGCTTAATACTGAGAAGGTTTCTCATTCTGTCTGGCACCAGGACTTTGACAGGGAATCCTTTGGGTTTTTGCAAATTGTGGGGTGGGGCTTCTCTGACACATGTGCAATCACTGTCATCAGTAAGCGCTCTTCCCAACAGCAGTGGGTGGGTGTCAGAGGGGCAGGGAGGGCTCTTGATCTGCATTAATGCTTGGCTGGGTGGTACATTTTAAAGTTAGAGCTACAGGAATGCCAGGACAAAAAGTGTCCCAGCGCAGCATTGCATTGTAACAAGAACTTCTAATGTAAAGAAAGTTTTGCTGCACAGGGATTTTTACAAGTTGTTGTTGGTATATATGGCCTCAAATTCTTTGCAGAGCTAAACTGGAATGATTCTGCTTTAAATAGAAAAAGAGAAAAAAAATTAAATCTGAAGAAATCTGATGATTTCTCATTTTAAGTTAGTCGAGTGCAGCACTGCAAAAGCAGAGACATTACTTTCTAAACAAACAGATTTCTATCTATGGGGCATCCAGAGTCTATGTGTCATATGTGAAACACTGGCAGACTTGACAGCTATGTTGCTGAAAGTCTGGTCACACTACAGGACAGGGAAGGAGAAACCCACTAAGAAAAGATTGGTAACACACAGATTGGTATTCATTGTTTGATTGTGATTCAATCAGCTTTGTAATATCCCTCTAACACTTGTGCACACACACACACACACACACAAACTGATGTTACTTAAAGCAGAATGCCAAGTAGAGCTCGGCAAGATTTTATTTTTGCTGTGAAACAGCTCACTGGAATCTGAAGCTGCAGCCACATATTGGGACATTCAAATACTGACAGGTAAGCATCTCTGTTATTTGTCTCAGCAGTTAAGGTTAGAGGCCTAATTAAAAGCAAACTTTGGAGAAGCACCACCAGAAGGCTTGGCTTTCTGTGGTTATATGTGCTTGCTGCTGTCCTACTGAGACATCTCTGGGTCAATTAAGATAACCTGTACAAACACATGCCTGATTTGACTCAGCTGTTGCTGACAGCAGCTCTTGTATAAACTCACTGCCCTTGAGAATTTCTTGTGCATGCCACAGCAGAGCCCGTATGTCAAAGAATATTCCATAGGTGGCGCTGGGAGCTTCAGGGCTCGTCATATTTGTTCATATACCAGAGACAAACACAAAAAATGAAACTGCTTGTTAGCTTGTCAGCCTGTGGATATAAATTCAAATCTTAGCTGCCTGTGGACTTTGGGATATACACACACACACACATTTCCTGGCTTCTCCAGACCCTTTCAGGTCTGTCACATGTGCTCAGGTCATCTTGTAGGACTCGGGCAGTGCTCATCCTGTTCCTCCTTGCACAAATAAGCAGATACCGGTCCTATTGATGGGTTAAGGACTTTCTACAGCCCTGTTCAGCTCTCCTGGAGAACTTGTACTACCTATGCAACATCTGTAGGGTCCATGTATCACCTCATGCTACCAGTAGTGACACTGACACTAGTCACTGACCAGTGTATAAACACTCCAGTGGTGCAGATACAATCCTGGAATTTGGAAACCAGATGGGATGAAAAAGGAGCGGGTTTGACAATGAAACTGCACTCTCAATGGCTAATGACTTGTCAATCACAATGAGCCAGTGACCATAATCTGTATAATCTTTCTTTCTGATTTACAAATTATGTTTATTCAATATGGCCCATAATGATTGACTGAGACCATAAATGAGCCACAAAATTGTTTACAGAAGTCAAATCTGAAAGCCGTTTTCCCATTGACTTCTATAGGATGTGACAGTGCTATAAATCACCACTCTGGACTGGCGATCTCTCCAATGTGTGTCCAGCATCTCACCAAAAATCAGCTGGGTAGTGTGCTCTGAATGGCAGAGTGGTAAAAAACAACGACAACAAATACAAGTAGGGGCTCTTAGAAAAAGTGAGGCTCGTGACCTTATTTTATAAAGCTGTCACCACTGTCTCGAACTTGTTGCTATAAGCACACCAGTAGACTTTTTGGTAAAAATGGCAAGTTGGAAGCCCAAGAAATATGACCTCCATAGTCTTAGGAATGCAGTAAGTGTCTTTACTCTGTCCAGAAACAGAATGGCTTCATGTATAACAGTCTCCCATAAATATTGGAGATGCTACGTCTGTCCATCTATCCTTGACCATAAGACAGTGTGGTGGCTAATTTTGTTTGTTAGGTGTTTTTTAATTCTGTGCAAATTAGAATAGTGTTAAAAAAAAAAGAAGTAAGGGTGGATTCGGTATGCTTTAATTATTTGTTTATTTTATTTAAAATTTATTTAATTGACATATATTAGTACCAGTCAAAAGTTTGGACACACCTTCTGATTCAGTGGTTGTTCATTATTAAAAAATTGTCTGCATTGTAGATCAATGCCAAAGTCCTCCAAACCATGAAGACAAACATATGGAATTATTTAGTAGACAAAAAAGTGTTAAACAAACCAGAATTTTTTTCATATTTTATAATCTTCAGAGTAGGCACCTCTTGCTTAGATGACAGCTTTGCACATCTTGGCATTTTCTCAGTCAGCTTTATGAGGCAGTCACCTGGAATTGCTTTCAGTTAACAGCTGTGCCTTGTCAAGAGCTCATTTCTTGCCCTCTTAATGTGTTTGAGACCACCAGTTGTGTTGTGAAGAGGAAGAGTTGGTATATTGTGAATAGGCCTATTTCAGTAATGTTCTAATCCATATTATGGCAAGAACTACTCAACTAAGTAAAGAAAAATAACAGTCCATCATTACTTTAAGAAATGAAGGTCAGTCAAACTGAAAAATTTCAAGAACTTTGAAAGTATCCTCAAGTGCAGTCGCAAAGACCATCAAACGTTATGATGAAACCGGCTCTCATCAGGACCGCCCCAGGAAAGGAAGACCAAGAGTTCCCTCTGTTGCACAGGATCAGTTCATCAGAGTTACCAGCCTCAGAAACCACAAGTTAACAGCACCCCAGATAAGAGCCCACCTGAATGCTTCACAGAGTTAGAGTAGCACAGACATCTCAACATCAACTGGTCAGAGAAGACTGGGTGAGTCTGGACTTTATGGTCGAATTGCTACAAAGAAGCCACTTCTAAGGAAGAACAACAAGAGGAAGAGAATGTCTTGGGCCAAGGAACACAAGGAATGGGGATTAGATTAGTGGAACCTTTAATCTGATGAGCCCAAATTTGAAATTTTTGGTTCCAAACGCCATGTAAGACACAGAAAAGGTGAGCAGATGGTTCCTATGTGTGTAGTTCCCAACTTGAAGTATGGAGGAGGAAGTGTGATGGTATGGGGGTGCTTTGCTGGTGACCCTGTTGGCAATTTATTGAAAGTCCAAGGCACACTTAACCAGCATGGCTACCACAGCATTCTGCAGTGACATGACATCCAATCTGGTTTGGGCTTAATGGGACCGTCATTTGTTTTTCAACAGGACAATGACCCCAAACTCACCTCCAGGCTATGTAAGGGCTATTTGACCAAGAAAGAGGGTGACGGAGTGTCGCATCAGATGAACTGGTCTCCACAATCTCCTGATCTGAACCCATTTGAGATGGTTTGGGATGAGTGCCTTCATGGTCTGGATGAGTTCAATATTAATTTAAAATGTAGGAAAAAATAAAAAAATAAAAGCATTGAATGAGAAGGTGTGTCCAAACCTTTCACTGGTACTGTGCCTACCAGACATGCATTTCAGAACACATGTAATAGTGTTGTAAAAGTGCATATGATGGTTAATATAATGGTTAATAAAGATTTTTATTAACTGGTGAACTCCCTGCTGACAGTCATGTCAGAATGTAATCTGTGTTCAAAGCTGACAAGATGAGCTGTAGGAACAAGATGAGTCCCACTGGCAACTAACTGACTTGCAACACTGGAGATGTTGCTGAGACACGGCATCTTTTTAGTATTACTAATTATAGTCACAAAGGAGCTGAGAGGTGGCCAGACAAAACACACGGGAACAGTTCAAATAACAAAGTTTGGAGCCCACTGGGTGGCTGGTGATGAGTTAGAGAGCTGTAAACTTGGTGGTGATGGGCATTCCAGAGAAATACAATGAGACGGTTACAATAATGTTGAGCATGAAAGCGAGAACATTAAAGCATAATAATGTGCACAAGTGAACCATTATTCTGTATTTTTTTTCCAATCCATTTACTGAGACTCCTCCTTTCGCAAGGTGTGATGTTCATTCAAATGTCCCTCTATTAAATTGCTTCTCCTTATCGCCAGTTTGAATTTCAGTTGTGTGTGTCTGTGTGTGTGTGTGCGTGTGTGTGTGAGAGAGAGAGAGAGAGAGAGAGAAAGAGAGAGAGAGAGAGATGAGTACTGACAGCAATGACAGTGGGCCCTAACATGATAATAGCTTTCTGTATAAGCAGGGGAGTCACCATCTGCAAGCTTCGGCTTTTTCAAAACATTTGCTGCTTAAGATGCAGAAAGCCTTTGTCTTTAGGAAGGTCAGCACTCTCTACCCTTCTCACCTCTCTCTTAGCTAACTAATGTGACTGTTCTTAATGTTTGGTGATATATAAAGAAAAAATAGATTGTAGGTGTTAGGAATGAATCAAGGCGGATCGCAGTGAAGAGGGTGAGAGTGAAATAAGACTAAAGAGAAGGTCACAACTTAGAAGAGCAAAAGACTACAAATCACTAAAGAAGGACAAAAGGAAAGAGGGAGAGAGCTAATGTCTGCAGCTTGGTGTTTAGTGCAGGCTTTTCACATCATGGATGCAAGGATACATGCTCACAGATGATGTCCCATCATTGGCTGCTGGTGGAGACACTGACCTGGAACAGATGATCAGTCTGACCAGGCACCAACTCCCAGTTGAGTGCCCTGAATGATGCAAATGTATGCACGCATGTTTTTTTTTTCTGTCTACTGCAAGGTTTGTTTTTGGTATGTTTGTTTTTCCAGATAAAAATTCAGCACTCCATCTTTCCATTAAGTATAAATGTGATTTTTTGTAGCCCTGTGACGGACCCGTTTCTCACCTCAATGAGCACTTGATGGTAAACATGAAACATATGTTTCTTTCTCGTTTCATTCTCTGTTTTCTCTCGTCTCTCTCTCTCAGGCTGTTACAAGTTTCATGTGAGTTTCTATCACAGACAAACTCTTTCCATACTTCTCTGAACATGACTTTGCACAGATGGATGATTGTCACAGCGAGAATTGGTAAAAGATGGAGAGAAGGAAAGAAAGGATTGGTGAATAGAAAGAAAAATCATTAGTATGAAAGGAAGGCGTTGTGGATTGCCTCTAGTGATTGCTTGCTTGCCAGTGGCTGCACTCATGCTGCTTTTCTCTCTCCATCTTGGTGGGTTGTTTTGATGTCTGTTTGTTTTGTTTTGATTTTTTTTTGGGGGGGGGGGGTGAAGGCTAAGTACCTCCTTTTTTAGTTAAAATGGAGATGAAGATGCCATTTCTAAGGAGGTTTGCTCAAAATAAAATGATATACTTCACATTTCAACACCTGAAAATGAAATCAGTTACTACTTAGTTTTTTGTTTATTTTTTTTAATGTACAATTAAATTATTACCAATATTTACACAATAATTTTGTGTCGAACCCAATATTTGTCTTCCAGTGAGATTTGACGGATTCACGGTCTGTCTGAAAAATGTAGATTATTTTATCTAGTTGTTTAAAGGGTTTTTAATATTCTCCACACTGAGATACTGGACATTGAAAAAATAATTTTACCTTTCCCACAAGACTTTTTATTAAAGTTTTATCAATTTATATTCACGATTTAAAAAAAATGGCCCTAGGAATCAAACTGAGTAAGGCTACAGTTAAAAGGAAAATGTGCTAAGTGGAGACCTTTGAAACGTGTCCTCTCATTAGTTGAAAAGGCTACACTGTCAGACTCTTACACAGGTGTTCACACATGTACATACACAGATAGAACTGTCAGTAAGTATGGATTAGGGGAAACTTCCTCCCAGGAATGGAAGACTGAACAGTATTCTGTATGAGCGGGACCATGAGACAGCTGAAGAAGAATATTTGAGTAATGAGGATGAGGGCACTGTTTAGAAACAAATGAGAGAGTCAAAAACCTGGATAAATAGGTTACTTTTGATCCCTTAACTGTCACATGATATTTATCTATCACCAGATGGTTTTACACACACCAAGGCTTCTCTTAGACAGTAGACAGTATGTCTTTTGGCATCAGTACCTTTATGCACCAAATTTAGAGCAGATAATCAATATAAGGAGGCCCGAGGGGAGGTGATTGCACATACCACCAGACACTTTATTAATTATTATTATTATTTATTAATAATGTAGCAGCAACTCGGTGCATTTAAGCATGGTGGCATGATCAAGATGAAATGCTGAAGTTCAAACTGAGCATCAGAAAGAGGAAGAAAGGGGATTTAAGTGACTTTGAATGTGGCGTGGTTGGTGGTGCCAGATGAGCTGGTCTGAGTATTTCAGAAACTGCTGGTCTAATGGGATTTTCCACCACAACCAAGAAGACACCAGTAACTGCAATAACCAAGGTATTCAGAAGAGCATCAACATGTCAAACCTGGAAGCACATGTGTGGTCTTCAGCTACTGCAGCAGAAGACCACAGTGGGTGCCACTCCTGTCAGCTAAGAACAGGAAAATGAGGCTACAATCCACACAGGCTCATTAAATTAGACAATAGAACACTGGAAAAATTTTGCCAGGTCTGGTGAGACTCAATTTGTGCTGCAGCATTCAAATGATAGGACCAGAATTTGGTGCAAACAACATGAGAGCATGGCTCCATCAGCACCTTATATTACTGGTTCGGGCTGCTGATGGTGGTGTAATTGTGACAGGGAGACTTTTCTTTGTACACTTTGGGTCCATTATTAACAGATAACGTTGTTTAGACACCACAGTCTACCTGTATTATTAGTATTATTGCTGACCGTGTTTATCCCTTTATGACCACAGTGTACCCATCTTCAGATGGCTGCTTCCAGCAGGTTCACAGGCACTATCACAAAGCTCAAATTATGTCATACTGGATTCTCGAACATGACAGTGAGTTCACTGTATTCAGTTCAATCCCAATCCAATAGTGGATCTTTGGGAATGGGAGATTCACATCATGGATAGGCAACCGGCAAATCTGCAGCAAACAATGGATGCTATATGGACCAAAATCTCTGAGGAATGTTTTCAGCACCATCTTGAGACTAAGCCATAAAGAATTAAGACAGCTCTGAAGGAAAAAGGGGATCCAACCCAGTACTAGTAAGGTGTATCTACAAAGGTGGTATGTCACAAGATTTTATGCCAGTTTTCACATATTTTTTTTAAATTTCTTTTACATAATGTTTGCTTTCACTTGTGTTTGGCTAGGTTTGGAAAAAAGGTAATGATTTAGATTCAAACATACCCATTCACAACATTTGAACATAAAATTGGAAAGATAATGAAAGATAAAGGCACTCAGTGCACTCAAATCTGACATAAACTTGTCCTGAACAAGCAGTCATATGTGATGATTTACGAGGGAGACCGGCCTCCAAGGACACTCTAACACTGTGAAAACAATAGTGATTGTGGCTTGTAAAAGTTATGTCAAATAAGAAAGGAATATAGAGTAGATAAAACAGGAAAGCAGGATCTGATTAAAAGAAAAGCTAAAATTAAACTATGGAAAAGGAAATTGTGATATTGATGAGTTAGCAAAAAAAAACCCTAAACAATGCAAGATTTTTAAAAAATTAAACTGGAGGCTAATGGTAATATTTAATAAAAACAATTAATTTGTGTATATGTCATCCTGTTTGATAAATAAAATTTGAATCTTTAAGAGCTTTGCCATTTTTGGATTGGGGAAGAAAAATAGAAACCTAATTTATGTCTACAAGAAATAATTTGCAGCCCATCTCTTCTGTCTCAAGCATGTAGGAAAAGCACATCATGTGCTTCATCCATCATTTTCTGCTTCTCGTCCACCTGTCAATTTAATTTCCACTTTTACACTGTCTATTATGCTCTCCTCTTGAATGCCTTCATGTTTGGACATGCTTCAGACCCTATTATTCTAGGCTGCTTTGTTGTGATATATCCTCTGTCTGTAGCAATCTGCTTTTTCTGAAGGAAGGATACAAGTGTTCTTCTGAGAGTTCATGCATGTTTGTTTGTATGTGTACATTTGCGTGTGTGTGTGTGTGTGCGCGTGTGCGTGTGTGTGTGTGTGGTGTTAGCTCTCGAGAGCTAAAAGATGATGCTGATTGGCGATAACCAGTGTGAATGACTAATTAGAGCTGGTGGCAGGCAGAGAGACTGCCTCTGCCACTTCACAGTGAATGGGCCTTTGATGCTGAATCCAAGCCCTGTGTTCAAATAACACACAACACACTCAGAGACACACAGACATTCATGTAAATGAAGATGAGGCACTTTCAGCCATAGATACTGGCCCATAATTATACACATGTACAAGAACTGGCACACTTTCGTCCTTATCAAGCCTATTTACCGCTGCCTGCTTAGTCTCAGTAGTATCCAGACCTATTCTATTCTTTTCCATTTTATTCTAGTCTATTGGTTGCAAATTCTTTGAGTTACCTAAACATATACACATTTCAGTCTACTCTGTGGTCTATGAACACTAATTTATCATGTTTTACTCTCATTGCCACTTCATAAGGTGGATTTATTACTTCTTAATCAAGCAAGCAGTCACGCTTGGACACTGACTAAAGTGATCCCAGAGATCCAATTACCTTGGTCAGTTTTCTAAATTAATGCAGAGATTTTTGTACTGTAATGCTCACAGTGATACGGTAGCTTATTTAACTTTAAACTGGCCACCATGTGTATGTCATCATTTCCCTGTCAGTTCTGTTAAAGGGAGATGACAGCAGATTGGCCGAAATGAATGATGATTCATTAAATATATGTATACGTAAGTTCTGCCTTGTGCATCTTGTGTTTCTTTGCTGACATGCATGCCCACACTGATTCTTCAAATGGCCTGATTGTGACATTAAAGCAGTGTTATGTGCCAATAATTTGAGGATATTTGTTAAACTGAGAGGTGAGATTGGGGTGATTCTGTAAAAAGGTGGCCACTTATATAATGAAAGAATACACGCAGAGTTCTCTGATACGTGTAGAACAAAGGGATCCAAATGTAAGCTGTGTGTTATGCCAGCAGTCTCAAAAAATTGTCTTAAAGGTATGGCGCATGCTATTTTGCATGAACAAATTAGCACTATGGGGAATTTGTGTTTATTAATAGAAAGAATGGGATTTTAATAATACATGACAAAACCATACACATGAAACGGCAGTGTGGCTTTTTAACATCTGAAAAGTGCAGTTAGTAATGGGATCAATGTAAATGCGCGTTTTATACACCCTAACAAACTGCTACCTTTCTCACACTCATTTTTTTCCCCTTTCTCAGCTGCGCAATGCTGAACACACCCAACCTGGAAACACACACAATATGCACACACTCCTGCAAACAGCCAGCTGTTACACTGCTGCTCTTTCTGCTGTTCTACTTTAAGATCAGCCTATAATGTATAGTTCACACTGCCTCCAATAGGCTGCAGTGAGTAATGCATCTAAACCTGACAAGGCCAGCTGCAGCAGCAGCAGGAGCAGCACTCGTGACTTCTCCGCTGTGAGATGACGCAATGTACGCATACACAAGAACTCCTCACAATATAGATGTATAATAGACAGCTAGAGAAATATGTATAAGATATGATAAGGATGGATAGATGGAACAAACTTTGTTCACATACAAATAGTAAGATACGCAGACATGCATACGCACATACGTGTGCACAAACTGTAACGGAAGAATGACATTACCCTCCGCAGACCACTTTCCAATCATCTTTCATCTTCTCAGCCTTCATTCATTCATCCATTCATGAGTGGAGGTGTGTGTGTGTGTGTGCGTGTGTGTGTGCATGCATGTGTGCATGCGTGTGTGTGTGCATGCGTGTGTGTCTGTTAATGTGATATGACTTGGCTGAGCTGGCTCTCCACAATGCATTCCAACAGCCATGATCTGTGGCATCCATCAACCCCCCCCCCCCCACACACACACACACACACACGCATACGTGTGCACACACACATTCACAGATTTGGAATTCTTGCCATCTTGATCTGAACACAATCCAGGAGAGGTTGCCAGAAGGAAAGGTCGAACTGCAATCACTCATAAGAAACAAATGCACACTTACACACAATCACACAGACATGCACCTGCTCCACAGCATATATTAGCAAGATAACTGTGAATATTGGCATGCTAGACAAAGTACATTTATATGAATGCTGATATTCTTTAAAAAAATAAATAATAAAAAAATAGCCCATTTCTACACACATAACACACTTCCTGTGAATTCAAAGTACTGTGTAGTGAATTAACCTATTGGAAAACTATCCAAATGAAACAAAAATGTCTGCAAGCTGTGTTTTTGTGAAGAGTTTAAAGAAGTAACTTAAACTAAGCTAACACATGGCTTTCTAGGGCTCTGTATACTGAACAATTTGAGAATGCTATGTTATCATTCAGCAGCACATTTTTTAATTGCATCTCATCTTTTATATTAACCCTTTTGGTTTGTACACCTAGTCAAACTGCCACAATGGAAAACATGCACCCTGATCTCAATATAGAAGCAAACAGCCCAAACCAATTTCCAGCTGTCAACTTCCTGAAACAAGCAAACAAACAGTGAAGAGAAAGCAGGTCAGATTATATTGTTAAATCTAGACCAATGACCTTTCCACTTTTCCTGTGTTCAACTGACATTACCATCTAAAAGTAAAAGGCAAGAAAACCAATTCTTACTAAAGAGAAAGAAAACTGAAAATGGGGAAACACGGGACTAACCTACAGAGAGTATAATGAAGGCTAAAAGAATATATTGTTCAGAGACAGATGGCAAATGCGGAGGCACACCAGAGAAGATGGATGTGTTGAATGTGTGACAGACAGCTGAGGAGATGGGGGGTGGACAGCAGAAAAATACAGAGATAGTTTGCGTTATTCTGTGTATATGTGCGTGTGTGTTCATGTAAGTGTGGTTGCAACTGTTCGCTGAGTCCTCTTATTTGAGAGTGATTAGTCAAAGCCCTGAGTTTGACACAATGAGATCAACCCGGCTGAGGAGAAGGCATACATTACTGTTCTAGGCCATCAGAAACACACACACACACACACACACACACACACACACACACACTACGGGACACATAGACATGTACAGAGAAATGCAACAGTAACATCTGAGCACAAAAGGTTACACAAGTTTCATACAGGAATGTGCTGAAAACTGACCTGAAAAGTATTTTCCATTTATTTTTTTACATAGATTTTCATGAATCATTGCTTGCTGCCCCTCAGCAGCTCTCTCTTATTTTAGCTTTTCCATTTATCTGCTGATTTTCTCCATATCTTCTCAACCTCTTCCACCTCTCCCTAATCCAAATTTGTTTCATTTTTGTCATTAAAAACTGTCTCCCCCAAACTCTTGTCATTGATTTGTTTTCATCTGGGATCAGCATTTATCCTCTCAATCCATCCTGTCTCTATCAGCTATTAATCCTCATTCCGCTTTCCATACCCCAAGTCACCCAACCCCCTTATCGTCATTTTACTTTTGTTATCTGGTGGCTTGTATGAGGGGGGGGGTTACCAAGTAGAGTTACCTAACTGCCTGCCTTTCTGTATTATTTTGAGGAATGAAATGAGAAATTTCTGCCTGTTTCTATTTGCTGTCTTTTTTTTTTCAGTTCTGTTTGTCTGCTTCCATGCCTTCTCTCTCTGCCTGTCTCTCTCTCTCTCTTTTCTCTTATGTAAAGGTCGTCACAGTGCTTTAAGTTCAAATTAAGTTCAGCCCCTGTAGGAGTAAGTGTAGGCGTGGTGTTGGATTTTGTAAGGGCATTTCTTTTTAAATCATAAAACACAGACTACAGTCTACATTAAAACTATTTAACTTCATAAGGTCTGTCAATTCTTCAGTCCTACTTGTAGCTTAGTATTCATGGTCTCAACCATTAATGCTCGTTATAAACTATTTTTTGTGTGTTAATTTCCCTTTTGATCTTCATGAGGTGGGACTCTATTAAAGAGGACTTTTCCAAACCCCTCTTCTTGGTGATAAATTTCTCCTCTCTCACCATGAAGACTAAAAGACGACAGGTACCACAGCAATACAAGAGCGCATTGTGCAAATCATTCGTGTGGATTTTGAGGGTCAACAATATCAGTCACTTCACGGTTAAAGTAACTAAAAAAAACAAACAAATTGGAATGGCTATAAAACGCATGTCCAAAAAACAGGGAATCTCCTTAGATAGGTGTGTGTAAATGATGCATGTCCAGCTGTAATTTGTCCATGCGTATGTATACCTCAGAGCTACATGAGGATGTGTGAATTTTAGCTGCTTCATAGCCTAAGTGGGACACTCAAAAATAGCCCCTCAAGCCTCTCAACAAGGACACATTCTATAAATTACCATGCAAGAGTGTGTCTGGTTCAGGTTTGGAAATCTTTGGGAGCGTGGTGCAGTATATAACAAATTATGAATGTAATGTCCACGGCTGTTTGTATGGGTGCAAGAGGTCGGAAAAATTACTGAGGGGCCAAAGCACTGAGGGATTTGTAAATGAGGAGAAGGATCTTGTACACAATGCGAGACTTTACTTGGATCCAGTGTGGCTTAATAAGGGTGGGGGTGATGTGTTGCCATACCTTAGTGCCTGGCAGCTGAATTCTGGACATGCTGGAGCCTGTCCAGGGCTTTGCCAGAGATCCCAAACAAGACCCCATTGCAGTAGTCCAGTCGGGTGGTGACAAAGGCATGGATAAGGGTCTCTGCTATAGAATCAGTAAGTAAAGCTTTGGGGGCCACAACCAAGAGCTCTGTTTTATTACTGTTTAGCTTAAGTAGATTAAGTGACCTCCAGATTTTGATTTCATACACACTGACCCACACACTGACACATATGTATTTGTGTGCATGCATATGCTTGGTACTGCATGAAATGCGGGTCAACTCAGTAGCGAGGTAGGTTTAACCACAATTTTCATTTCACATTAAACCAGTCATCTTTGTGGTACAATGTGCTCTGGTAAAATTCAGACAGTTTTTTCTTCAGTTTATTATTATTTATGTCCTGATACTCCATCATTTTTCTTTCAGATTTTCCAAAATGGTCAGGAATTATAAGCCAAAGACAGATGGGGGAAAATGGATGTGTCACTTATGATGTGTGCTGTCAATGAGGTCTTGAAGAAAAAGCAGTTGATCAGAAATACTGCAGAGGACTTGAAGATCAACCAAATCACCTTATGTCGATATGTAAAGGAGGCTGAAGCAGAAGTCCCACAAAATAAATTTAATTTCAAGCCACAGTGAAATGCACATCAGGTGAGGTATTGTCCCACACTGGAGGCTAGCCCTTAGCCTAGGAACCACAAGTAAACCAGCAGTCTGAGAGCAAAGTGCTCTCAAATGTGGACATTACATTCATTTTTAATGCATGAATGAACAAGAACACAATGGTAAAGTGCAAACTGTGTCTATGACAGAAACAGGTGCATTTTACTAGTAACACAAGATCGCCTCTTTGCAAGCATCTGCACAGACAGTATGCTAACACAAAGCTAGCAAAGAACGAGTGAGTGAATTTTTGCCAACCCCAGTCCAGTAGCCAGAGCGTGATCTACAACAGGTATCAAAGGCAGTCAGGCTTGTAGCATTGTAACATTAATTATCTATCTCTGCATATTCTCCAGTAGAATCACTGTGGTGGTCAAATTTGTTTTCATAAGTAAACACTAGAGATAGGGATTTGTGTTAGTGTGTAGGAGTGTAGCCTCAAGTTTATTTACTGTACCACATACATAACATACTGCATTACTTTTAAGAAAAGAAATGTGAGATAGATAGATAGATAGATAGATAGATAGATAGATAGATAGATAGATAGATAGATAGATAGATAGATATATAGATAGATAGATAGATGTTGCTAGGACTGGACTCTTCTTAACAGAGGCATCTGATGTTGTTCCAAATGCTCCTGTTACCACTTGAACCATTTTGAACTTTATCAACCACATCTGCTCCAGTTATTCCTTCAGTCCCTGATACTTCTCAATTTTCTCATACTCCTTCTTTAGGATGTTGCTGTCTGCTAGGATTGTCACATTTATCACAACTGCAGTCTTCTGCTACTTGTCAACCACCACTACTGTATGTCTGGTTGGTTGGCTAGCAGCTGCATGTCTATCTGGAACTTGTCCCACAGACCTTAGCCCTGTTGTTCTCAACCACCTTTGGTGCTGTCTCAGGACTTGGGAACGTCTAGTCCATATGCAGCACAGATGTTCTTGTACTGTACATGATTCCAGCCACTTCGTTGTGCCTCTCGGTGTACGTGGTTCCAGCTTGCAGCTTACGTACTGCTAATATGTGTTGTATAGTCTCCAGGGCACCTTTGCTCATGCAAAAGTCTTAGATTTATTTAAATGTGTGACATACATGGATATATGTACAGTACCAGTCAAAAGTTTGGACACACTCACCCATTGCGTCCAAACTTTGACTGGTATTGTATATAAATTAAAAACAGTTTGTACACTTACAAGAGCTTGAGAGGCAATCTTTACTCTTCATCACAGCCTAAACTCTTAGGCAAGCTTCTTGAAGGACATTCAAAGCTCTTCTTGGATGTTGGCTGCCTTTTGGTCCATTATCTAGCAAGATGATGCCACACTGCTTCGATAATGTTGAGGTCTGGGTTCCTTTTGAGTCCCACTGCGTGTTTAACTATCCATGTATGCTTTTACTGCACTGGCCATGTGTTTTGGTTCATTGTGATCATGAAAATTAAAGCCACTGACTCTTTCCAGATGGTGTTGCATGGTGGATCAAAATCTGACACTGCTTTTCTGCAGTCGTAATACCATTAATTTTGACAAGATCCTCAACACCAGTGGCTGGAAGCAGCCCGAAACCATAATATTGTACTTTTCTTCATACGTTCTCTGTAAAATTGAGTAAAAAAGCAGCCAATCCCCACCACCACCACCACCACCACTACCACCACCACCAAAAAAAAAAAGACATTCAGAAAGCCTGAAGAGCTATTGCTCAAGCCCACTTTAAAAAATTATAAGAAAGTGCTAGGGACACAGGCATCCATCTTTCTTTGTTTCTGCAAGATTCAGATCACCCTCCTTTAATTACTTAAACCCAGAGAACCTCATACAGTTTCCACTGTCAGAAAATATTAGTACACTACTAGATTTGGTCCACTTGTAGTGGCAGCCCAGCAGGATAAAAAACTTGGCTGCTACATTCAGTCTGCCCCCCAACAAATCACACTGATCTATGTCTTCTATTGCATGCAGGACCACTCCAATACAATCTCTGTGCGTGCGTGTGTGTGTGTGTGTGTGTGTGTGTGTGTGTGTGTGTGTGTGTGTTAGTCTGTGTCAGATGGTATGTCAGAGTATAGTTCAGTCATCAGTGAAGGCTTCTAAAGCAATATAAGAGGAAAAACAACAGCAAATGAAAAGTTTTGTGCATTGTGTGAAATTAAGTGTGTGCGTCTGTGTGTTTGTATAAAAGTAAAATAAGCGCAATGTATTTGAGTTCACAAAGCAGGCATGACTGAGCACCACTCGGCTTAACCAGTTGCGCTCTGATTCTCTATTATTGTCACATTTGACCTAATGTAGCTGTTTTAATTTCTCACACATTGTTTTGTCATTAACATGAAACCCAGAGTGCTGACATTTTATGTTTGCTGTCTTTTGTACTTGTAAGATCATGTTTTTGTGCGCTATTGTTTGCTATCTCTCTCAATGAAGCACTGAAGAGAAAAATAATGGTGGGAGTTCATTAAAGGGTTAGACTGAAGATAAAGTTGTTGGCTGTCAGCGAAGAAAAAAATACAAGCCCTAAAAAACAACAGAAAGCAAAGGGACTTGGTCTGCTATGATTTTCCAGCTGTGTCGATGTGTGCTCTGTGAGCGTATCAGACTTGCCCACAAAAATCCTGAACATCCTGGGACATATGCAGAGGCACTGACATGAAGCAGGGCACTTCTGGTTTGACGAGGGCTCTGCTGTATTTTACTCAAGTATAAAAATGAATTACCAGGGTTGTGTGAAAGCCTCATTGGGCCTCATTCAGACAAACATTTTACTCACAGTCTTGCAGTTTTCATTTTAAATTTACTTGTAAAGTAGCTCATGGTAGATTCATCATTTTTATATCATATCTGCATTATTTATTTGCTAAAATTTTTATAGTTTCATCTGTATTGTCAGACCCGTTCCATGCACGTAAGTGTTGTAGGATATTTTTTTCTTTTTTTTTTTGTCGGTTGGATGTAATATTGTAAAAGAAGAAATATTTATATCAAGTAGTAGAGCTGTCCTTTACAAACAAATACCGGCTAACCCTGAATTGAATGAAAGCATCCTCTCTAAACCGCCAGAGAAACATGAGTATGGCAGATTTCCATCACTGAACTTGAAATTTGTTGTGAAATTGTTTGAAATAGATTACAGGGTCCTAAATTTGTCATGGAACATGTAAACAAAAGCAATACCAACAGACATAAAAAAAAAAAAGATGATTGCAAAGCAGACAGTGCATAAATAATAAAATGCCAACACTGCTCATTGTACGATATCACGAAAGCACTAACAACACAGTACAGCAATAGATTAAAATCATACACACGCATGAACAGACCAAGTACATTAGAGACATGAAATAGGAAATGGAAAGCATGATTAAGATGTCAGTAAATGCTCTCAGGCATAAACTCATAGTTACACACTGCACGCGTGAGTGTGTGTGTGTGAGTGTGTGTGTGTGTGTGTGTGTGTGTCATAGACATAGGGTTCGGTGTTTAATGTATGTTGTGCGGTGTGAGCAGTCAGGTGCCAACTCTGGTCACCCTGATGAGAACTGGAAGCTCAGACAAGCAAGAAGAACTAAAGCTCTGAGAGTTTGGTAGTTGTGTGGAGTGCATGGAGTATTTATGTTATGCTGTGCACTTTTTTAACCTCTGTTTTCTTACTGGTCACTGGCTGCCTTTAGTACTTCCTCAGATGGAATCACTCACAGAGCTTTGACGAGTGTTAAATCTCAAAACTAAACGTTTATTTCAGACCTCAGTTTTTATGGAACAGCATAATGGTCAAAGATGAGGCTATGGAAAAGTCGGAGGAGGCTACACCCTTGCTTAAACACTTGCCAATGCTCTTCTTCTTCTGTAGCCTACTGGCAGATTTAAGCAAAATGAAGTGCATTACTCATTCTATATAATAGCATGACATGGCAATAAATTGAACTTGAAATCTGAATTCTTCAATTTTTTCTTTCTCCACTGTTTCAGCCAGCATGTTCCTTTTCCTTTCCTTACACTTATAGCTGCATGCATTGTGACGGTGTGCATAAATATTTATTCATAGTGCTCTGGGAATCTGTGTAGCATAGCAGACAGCTGGTGGCAGTAATGTGCCACCTTTAGCTTTAATCTGCCAAAAGAATACAACAGAGGAAGCGCACTAGTCACTTTTTAGCTACTGTAATTAGCCTCGTCGTACTAATGATGAGCTGAGTCAGTAGGTTGCCAGCTTCAGCATGCTAGTCACCAGCCTCGGAATGCTCGTGCCCTGCCAAGTCAGCCAAACTCATCCGGTGGGCAACTGGCTCCTCATTTGCCACTGCTGGCCTATTAGCTACCAGAGCCAGCTCCTTATTGGTCAAATCAAAAGAAGGATATAATCTCCTCCAACTTCTCAGTATCATTTAGTCCATTATGATGCTTTGTCAATTTGGCTTTTAGGTTACAAAAATGTATTATTTAGCTATTCCGCTATTAGAATTTAACTGTTTATGTCTTGATTATCTGCTGGCTTGAGATTACAACAGAGGTTTATAGCAGAACATTATTCAAAAACAACGACCCATAATTTGAATCTTAGTAAAGATCCCAGTAAGCACGGGAAAGTGGATAGATACTCAAATTTTAAATATTTAATTTGGTGCGAGCATCTTAAAAGTACCTTAAATAAGTGAAACAAGCTGGGCAAAATATATGTAGCTGTAGATTTTATTCTAATCCTGGAGCTATGTTTTTGGGGGGAAATAAGTATAAGGGGATTATATAAGGGGAACACTGATTATTAGAATTTGAGTAGCATACGAGCTTCAGCCCAAGCTGCATCAGGCAGTTTGAGAGCTAAGAAAAGGAGCTGACTTTTTAGAATTCTAAACATGAAGTTGATATAGCCCATGGGTTTCATGTTCTGTTCAAAGAGATGAAAGTGTGATGGATATACAGCCACAAACTAGTGTCGCATCAGTGAAGCATTTCCTAATGCATAGCTTTGATATTTGAATGCTTCACTTAATTTGACCAACACTTGGAATTCCAAAGATATTTAGTTTAATAACTAAGTGCAAACAGGAAAATACTGATACTGGAGAAAATTATGAGTTGTCTGGAAAAGCCTTTAGTTTTTACTTTAAAGGAAAATCAGCTGTAAGTAGAGCCACAATAAAATGGCATGTAAAAATAAAACTGAAAGAGAACTGTTTAGTTTTAAGTAAGTTGTAGAGTTGAATTAGAAGCTGATCCCACCCTCAGTCTGAGAGGTTTCTCTATGCCCATCCATCTCCATCCACTAATACCAGTTCAGATGCTCATTTTGCCTGCAGTCATTCAAACTTTTAATAATGTGAAGCAGTGGATTTAGTGTCTGTCACTGCAAGCAGTAAATTTTTAATCTGAGCACCAGTAAAGTGGAGGCTTAGAATGGAGAGGTACCCTGTGTGTTGGTAAATGTGTAGGCAGAGCAGCAGAACTCGCTTCTTTAATCAACTGTGTTGACCTCAGTTCAGTCACACTGACAAAACCCATTAGCTGACACATGAACAGTCACACAAACACACTCACATTCTGGATGTACACAAACTAATATACACTCAAAGACATTCAAACAAGGATGGAGTGTACAGAGAGACACAAGCCTTCAGTAGACACACACACTCACCCACACATGCACCGTGATTAAAGACATAACACTGGAGTCAGCAGAATGACTCTCTGGACACAAGAGGGGTGACTCAGTAAGCCAAATACCACACATGCACTCACACATATATTAAGGGAGAAGTTGAGTCGCCAAAAAAAAAAAAAGGAGCCCCTCAAGTAAAACTTGAGTAAAAAAATGCATTTGAAGAAAGTGAATGTGAAATGTGATTGAGGATCCATAAAGATTCCCTATCGTTATGGTATGTGTGTACTTCTGTGTGTCAAACATCACCAGGACATGATCTAATATTATCGTTTTCAAGAGTAGAAACTGAACTTATGATAATGATTAAAGACCTAGCATCATAATCAGTAAAGGCAAAAGGTAAAAATGTAACATAGGTGTAACCATGTAACTTGTATGCAGTAATATACTAATGAGTATGTATATGCACTGCTTAATTGTGCCTGGTTAATTCATACAGGCCTCTTTGTGCTCCTCCCTGGCATTTTGCTGGTATTTTGAGAGGTCATGCATAATCAGCTCAGCCTACTAACCAAATGTGTGTACTCTTTGTGCGTGTGTGTGTGTGTGTGTGTGTGTGCGCGCGCGCATGTGTGTGCATGGTTGTGCATAGAAGAGATAGACACACTTATCCGTATAATTCAATTGCTCAGTACATGTGTTATAAGAAGATGCAAAACTGATTTCATAATGAAATCGCTTGAATGAGTGCAGACCCTGAAAAGTAACTGTTGTCTGGAAGTCTGGTGAGAGAAGTATTAGTAGCTTAGGTTCAAAAATTTCAATGTAATTAAACACAAGACCGCTGGAGCAATGTGCTTTGGAGATGTTTGACTATAATGCACAGCACCATGTTTGGCAAAAACCAAACACAACATAGCACAAATATCTCATACCAATTTCACCTCATGTCAGCACTGTGGTGGAGGGTGATGATTGGGGCTTGTTTTGCAGCCACAGGACCTTGGCACCTTCCAGTCATTGAGCTGATCATGGATTCCTCGGTATACCAAAGAGTCAAATGTGAGGCCATCTGTCTGACAGTTGAAGCTTGACCCAAAATAGATCACACTGCAGGACAGTGATCCCAAGCATACCAGCAAATCTACAACAGAATGGCTGAAAACTGTTAAGCTCCGACATTAACCTGGACACAAGTGCAGGGCATGGTGGTAAGGTTAAATGAATCTTTATTCAAAAGCAACAGTCTTCAAGCTAGCTGGATGGCTGAAGCTGGATTTTCCACACACTCCTCTCAGTCTCCCCACTCCTCTGAGAGAGAGTTTCCGATTCTTCACTGCAAGGCTACAGCTGGCAAGTTGGATAGAGGAAGGAAACACTAAGTTGAGGAAGAGACAGCAATCTGAGTATGTGAAGGTTTCAAACAAGGAGCTAAGCTTTGCGTTATCACTAGCGATGAGACAATCTGGTGTTGGCTTGAAAGAACCTTGCATCTTTAAAGGTGGGGTCTCAATCATCATGATAGCAGATGAGCAGATGAGTAAACTGGAGCAGAGACCATAGGTACAGAGGCAGAACCGATTAAGAGGCTGGCCGGGCAGCCATCGGCAGAGACAGAGCAGCTCTGATGTTTGACCAGGTAGGCTGGCCGGAGGCCAGCAGCGACAGTGGAGACCCTCGGGTGGCTTGGCCTGAGGCCAACAGCCAAGATGAAATGGTACTCGAGGTTGACTGTGGGGCCAGTGGCACAGATGGAGAAGCTCTGGAGGTTGGCCGCGTGGCCAGCAGTGAAGGCTCTAAGGAGCTCTGGCAGGTGGTCAATGGGACACCTCTGGTGGCTTGACTGCCGGCGGGCAATGGAACACCTCCAGAGGTCGACGATCAGCACCTCAGACTCCGGCTCGTGCTCAGGACCCACAGGGTCTGGTGGAGTGGGACTCTATCAGCTCCGGTGCTGGAGGTGAAGATGAAGGCTCTAGCTCAAACTGGAGTGGTGCAGGGCATGCAGCGTTAGAGGGCAGGAGCAGCACAGGGCACACAGCATTGATTGGCGGGGGCAGTGCTAGGCTTTCAGCTTCGGGGAGCTGGACTGGCATCTGACATACCATGTTGAAATGCTGGGGCTGTGCTTGACACACAGCTTCAGCAGACAGGACCAGCTGATTCTGTTGGAGGGAGGTGGGCTCACTCCAGCAGGAAGCAGGAGGTGTTTGCAGCGATGCCTCATTGGGCCAAGAAGGCAATGATGCAGGCATGGGCTGCAGAGGCAAAGGAGGAAGTAAATCTCCGCTGCAGGACTGCAGTTCATTCTGGAGGGTCTCCTTCAGTAATCATTTGAACCAGGGAAGCCATGCCAGGTAGCAACAGTAGCCAGGGCTTGGATGAAACAAAACTGTCCAGAAAAATCAGTATCTGGTATGGATTCTGGACCTGGACCACACGCTGGACATCTGTCAGGAGCTGGGCAATAATGCCCCTCACTTCATTCAATGCCGTTTCAGATACCGACTGTCTGCTGCATCCATCTTTGGCCAGATTATTCTGTTAAGCTCTGTTGTTAACCTGGACACAAGCACAGAGCAGGGTGGTAAGGTTAAATGAATCTTTGCAGTACCACTAGCAATGAGACAATCTGGTGTCAGCTTGAAGGAAACTTCCATCTGTTAAAGGTGGGGTCTCAATCAATATGATGGCCAACAAGTGAGTAAACTGGAAACCACAGGTGTTCAATTACAGATGCAGCGACCACTCGCACAGAGCCTGTGTATACAAGTAAGTAAGTAAAGTAAGTAATTAAAATGTTATTTATATAGCACCTCTCAAGACATAGATCACAAAGTGATTCACAACATTAAAACAAATTATAATTGGAGTAAGGGGGAAAAGAGACGAGACAAAAAACAAACTAACCAAGCGCAAGCCTAAAAAGATGAGTTTTTAGCTGTTTTTTTAAAAGACATCACAGAATCTGCAGTTCTTATACACAAGGGGACAGAGTTCCAGAGTCGGGGAGCTACTGTTGCAAAAGCTCCATCTCCCTTAGTTTTTAGCCTTGTTTGATGTAAGGCCAGTAGGCCCTTATCACATGACCTCAGAGACCTCATGGGAATGTACGGATGCAAGAGTTCACTGATATAAGTTGGGGCTTGACCATGAAGACTTCTATATGTTAGGACCAGAATCTTAAACTGGACTCTGGAATTAATGAGGAGCCAGTGTAGCTGGATCAGTAACGGTGTGGCGTGAGAATACTTGGAGGATTTTGTCAGCAGCCTAGCAGCAGCATTCTGAACAACCTGGAGATGCTCCAGGGAGTTTTTGCTAAGACAAGTAAATAGAGCATTACAATAATCCAGACGTGAGGAAATGAATGCATGGATAGTAATCTCAAGTTCAGAACGTGACACAATGGGACTTAACTTAGCAAGGTTCCGTAAATGATAGAAACAAGAGTGAACCAGAGATTTGACATGGGTATCTAAAGAGAATGCAGAGTCTACACCGAGGTTCCTAATGGAAGATTTAGCAAATTTGCCAAGGGGACCAAGAGCTTCCATTATTCTTGGTATAAATCTATCAGGGGCACAAATGAGGACTTCAGTTTTTTCATCATTAAGTTGGAGAAAGTTATCAGCCATCCAGCTTTTGATAGATTCTAAACATATAATCAGCAGCTGTAACTTAGAGACATGTTCAGGCTTAAAAGAAATATACAGCTGAATGTCGTTGGCATAACAGTGATAAGAAATGTCCTCAAAAGTGCTCAGGATATGCTGTAAAGGAAGCAAATACAATAAAAATAATAAGGGCCCCAGGACAGAACCCTGAGACACACCACAAGCAAGGGAAGCTGGAGAGGACCTGTACCTAGAGGCAGCCACACAGAAGCAATGTTTAGATAGATATGAAGTGAACCACTCTAAAGCAAACCCAGATACACCCACCCAATGTCTCAGCCTATCGAGCAAGATTTGATGGTCGACAGTATCGAAGGCAGAAGTAAGGTCCAACATCAACAAAACAGAACATTCTCCTGCATCGCTACGCAACAAGATATCACTGGAAACTCTAACAAGAGCTGTTTCTGTGGAATGAAGCCTACGAAAACCAGACTGATATTTGTCGAGGATATTGTGTTTGTCCATGAAGGCCATCAGCTGCTTAGATACAACCTTTTCCAGAATCTTAGCTAGAAAGGGTAATTTTGAAATTGGTCTATAACTGTTGAAAATAGAAGGGTCAAGGTTGGGTTTTTTTAAAAGTGGGTGAATGATGGAGTTCTTAAAATAAGTGGGTACTTGACCAGAGACCAGTGAGGTATTAATTATTGAAAGCACACAGGGACTGATATGGCGAAAGACATTTTTGAACAGAGAGGTAGGTAGAATGTCAAGAGAGCAAGAAGATGCTTTCATTGAGTCCACTAATTTTTCCAGCTCAATTAAAGAAATAGGAGAAAAGCTTTCTATAACAACAGGCCGAGCTGGAGCAGGTACAGTTAGTGAAGAACCAGATGGGGAAATATTAGATCTTATACTACTGATCTTATCTACCAGAAAAGAAAGAAAATTATTACAGTCTTCATTTGAAGAAATTGGAACAACAGGTAGAGCAGGAGTAAGGATATCAGTAATTGTGTCAAATAACACCTTTGGATTCCCTCTACTCTTTCTGACCAGGCTTGAGAAGTAGGCCGCCCTTGCATCTTTGATTGCATTATTAAAAGAAACTAAAAGATCCTTTAAATGAAGCAAATGAACATGTAAACAAGTTTTCTTCCATAGGCGCTCAACTTTACGACAGTCACGCTTTAAACAGCGAATGCTGTCATTTACCCAGGGTGACGATTTTAAAGCAGGAGCTAATCTGGTTTTAACAGGACAAACTTCATCTAAAATGGAAAGGCAATGACCATTAAAAAGATTTGTTGAGTCACCAACATCATTACAGGGAGATAAAAATAAAT
>JAMQGT020013491.1:0-109754 GCA_024447675.2 Pterophyllum scalare
GCTGCTACAATGACAAATAAGCCTTAAGCTTTAAAGTTGGTGCAGGAATATTTATTTTCAGAATTCATTAATGTTTATTTCTGTTTTGGGTTAATTATTTAGTCTGTAAAATGTCTAAAATATGACAAATTTGCATTACAAGCAACTATCAGAATGATCTAACTGAATTCCCCAGTGCCATATCATCAGTCCATATTTAAGTGTATAGGTTTTCAAATTAGTAGAAAACTAAATGAGACAGAGCAAAATTAAAATGTGCACGTATGAAAGTAATCAAGGCAACCCTTCCCCCCCATTCACACTCTGAAATTGGTTCTGTTGGCTCAAACTTCAGTACTGTGATTGACGCGTTGCGGCAACAGACTCCATTTCTGAGAAGCCGCGAATATTTTCACAGGTCAATTAAACTGAAACGATGTGCCTGAAATGAAAAATGAGCGTACTGATATTCATCAGACTTGCTTTATCTGGTACAGAGTGAGCGCAAAGCTTCAGCCAAAGTGAGGTGATAAACCTCAAAACTGCTACGCATACATAACATTACTGTCTCTTTGGGAGAATCTGGAAAGATTAACAGTCTTCTAAGCTGTTGTCTGCAAACTTGAGTAACACCTCAAGTGCCGTAAAATCTCTACAGGAAGTCTGGCTGCCTGCAGACTGCTGCTGGACAAAAAAGGTTTTCTTACACTACATTTAGCTACGCTTTAGCTTTAATTCTTTCCTTGTCCAGTACAAAAGACTTTTATGCCCACTCTTGCGAGCAGAACCCATTTGTTTCTTGCCCCTGTCGTGTGGCTGTAGTCCCCTGATAATATTTAGAGATTGCATTTAATAGCCTTTTAATAACTTTGATACCCTCAGCTTCACCGTTCCAAACCACCGTGTATTCATACTTGGCATGAGTGTGACCCCATACTGTGAAATGACATGCTCACACTGACATGACAGGGTTTAGGAGTCCAGAGAAGGACAAGGCCACAGTTTGTTCTGGCCTTTTCCTGTCAGGGGCTGTGTTATGTCTATGCTGTGGCTTTGACACCCATTCACTGCTGACGGACTGAAATAAACAAGCCCTGAGAACTATTGAAAAAAGCCACAGAAGGGGATGCAGGGTATTTTTACTACGTTTATTTTGTAACTCTGGAACTCTAGCGTGTATTTGTCTCAAATTTTCATGAGGTATTTTGAAGGAAATAAAAATGACAGCCCCGGCTCTGAGCAAATCCGTGCACCCAGAGGCTCCTAAAGTAGTCCCTAATTACCATTTTCAATCCTGGGGTCATAGTGGGAATGTGCTCCAAAATGGATTACGTTAGCACTCTCCCTTTTTCTTTCTGCTCTTTTTTTTTTCTTTAAACAATTTTTGCCACTTTATTGCTTTCATTCTCCCTCCTTCTCCAAGTCTCCTCTCTGTTTAATGACTTACACATGGACAAAGAGTGGCGCTGTGACAAAATTAAAATGCCCCACTGCTCTGTCTCATGCTGGGATCACAGTGTTCTGCTTACAGCACACAATCCCAACCCTCTGCCAACCCACCTGTCCAAACTACACTATCAGGATCCCCATTTATTTGTTGCTCTGCCAACCCTTTGCAAGTGCCTCCTGTTACCAATCAGGAAAAAATAAATGAAAATAATAACAACTCTTTGTATGTCTGACTCATTTCTTTTCACCTGGAGGAGTAGGTATTAGTCATACGACCCTAAATTATAAGTTAAAGCGACTCTTGGAGGAGTTCAGCCTGCAAAATGTTCAGAAGAACTCACATGTTAGGTAAAAGAAACGTGCAACAGGGTGTAAATTCGGGAATATGTCAGCTCTTCACTGGAGGGAAAGGATAAAAGTCTATCAGGTGAACAGGAGCTGTAGCTGCTGTGATGTAAGGACACTTGTACATGTCATCAACAATGGCTGCCTGAGAATCACTGCCTTAGGGCTGCAAATACCATGCAGCAGCTGTAGCTCAAAAGAAAAAAGAAGAGAAGGTCAAACTTAATCATATTTATCCAGGAGTAGCACACTCCAAACAGCAAAGTAGGCACGTTTCTTTTGAAGCCTTCTGGACAACTGGATGCAAGTCTTCCACAAGAATAGTCCCATATGCTTCACATTATAAAGGTCTTCAGTAGAGAATAGCCCACAACAGCAAGGAACCCCAAATTATAGCTACTGCAAAATACAATTCACTGGGGAAGACATTTAAAAGCTAAAAAGACTCTACTACGCCTGGCTTTAAGAAGCTGAAGTCAGACTCCTTTAACAGTTCCTATTTAAGAGTAAGATGTTTAAAAAAAGAGTTTTTGATCAGAATGAATGACTCGTTTCTTTCTTTTTTTCTAGAATTTTACATCAGAGAACAAACACACACACACACACAAACACACACACACTGTTCCTAGCCAAATTAAGTACAAAGCATTGACCTGTTTGCTATTTGAACAAATGTTAAAAGTGCTGAAAAGTACTTCAGAGTGTGAAAGTCTCATCCCGCTTTAAAGTGCCCACCAGTCCGACTACTGACGGACTCTTTCGGACATCATGGCTTACCTTTTCAAAATGAAAGCGACGGCTTTTGTTTTTCTTCTTGTTGTTTTCCTCCTCTTTTTGTAAGTCAAAGCTGCTGGGGAAAAAAAGAGAGCAGGATAAAGTTCGGAGTCAACGAGCCCTCGGCCGTCAAACGGGCTTACAGCGGGCGGGGAGGTTCATTTTCCTCTGCTGGAACGCGCTCTCAGGCTGATCAGTTTACTTGGACCAGAGGCTCTTTTCGCCCCTTTTTGTGCCTGCTGGATATAAAATGAAAGTCTTTGCTCGTATCCTTAAAAACTGCTCCTGCTGTTTCTGTTCTGCCCCCAATACACTTCCTCTAGTCCAGGCTGCCGCTGCAGCCGCCACAAGTCCTGGCATGGGATAGTCCTCCCACGGCTCCGTCGAGGCTGTCTGCCTTCTTCCCTCCCCTTTCAACCTACCTCCCCTCGGTTTGGCCTCCTCCCTCTGCCCATTTCCATTTGTTCTCACCCTCTCTACTCATACACAGACTTTGACTTCCTGCCACATTCCCCCCCACTCACCCATATAAACACCTTTAATATGGCTACTATATAATTAAATGCATAAAAAATATTCATTAGGTAATGAAATATATAATTATAAGGAATGTAACCACCCTTAGGTCTCACAAATATATTCTAGAAGGTAATAGCCAAACCAGACTACTTTTTAAAATATTTTAATTCTGGAGCAGTAGAAGTTAAAATTAGGCTATACCTTTTAATGTTTCACAAATGCAGAATTAGTAGTTTCCTCAGTAGTTCGTGGGTATATCATATGTTAAAAAAAACAGTAGAGTTGAATTCCAGACGGTCATGAAGTTAATAATAACCGAGTTCAAATTACTCAGGAAAACACTGACAACAAAGCCTGTAAGTATCTCCTGGTGTCCAAATCAAACCTGCTTTAGGAAGTAATCTTGGATCTTTCATTATATTTCATGCACTGCTGGTGAACTTTCACTTATTTATTCACTGCAGATATTTCAAGCTACCATCAAATAACCAAAGTGTAAAACTTTACTCTCAATCTGCCTAAGATCTGGGTAAATAGGCATGCAAGTTCAAGTTTAGCATTACAATCAGTCATCCCTAGAAACAATGCTGCTTGACTAACATCTCCTCATATGTAAAAACACTTATTTAAATGAACAAGGACACAAATAAGCGTGAAATTCTGACTTTATTTGATATAAGGTGAGCACATTTTAGTAGCAAGAATTTTCTACAGTTACAATGTATAATGTAATGTATTGCAATGTGTAATATATGTATATTAAGCCAAACCTCAGGATTTGCAATTAACAAAAGATGGTCTCTCAAAAATTCATGAATTAACTTGTAATAACCACACAACATTAACATTAATTCTGAGGTCATGTTAAAGATAAAATCAACAGACATTTATTATATATCATTATAAAAAGCCATAGTGTAGTAAAATTAACTAAAACAAAGTTATAGCAATTAAAAAGCATTACAATAAGACCATGAATAGCATTCAGCATCTAATGTTGAAACAATCATTAAAATCTGCAAACAAAAACTATTTCAGGTTAAGTATTAAAAACAGAAACAAAACCTCTTCCCAAACTTTTAAGTAGCAGAATTTTTTTTTTTTTTTTAAAAAAGCAAATACTTATAAAGAAGTCAAACTGCACAGGAAATGCTAGTCTGATGTGGTGATTTATTCTCATTCTGTGGTGTACATTAAAAGTGTGTGTTGGAGCTAAAAGTGGAACTGCTGGTAGATATATAAGTCATAGAGCTGTAATCCACACTGCCTCTACGAGATCCACTCCTAGAGCCGGTACGGGAACCAGCCCTTGACCCAGAGCGAGATCCCGGGTTAGAGACATTGTAAGGGCTGCTGATTCCCTTGGTAGACACTGATGATGCCTGCAGCATCTTCATACCGTTGCTTTCCTCCACCATGCAGCTGTCCATGGCTTCTTTGTAGGATATTTTCAGTTTAGTCTTGGGACATGTCAGGTTCTTCGGGTGGTTCCGAGTATCTTGAAGCTTCTGGGCGCCCTGACCATCTAACCAACTTTTGCGGATAGCCTCTTCAATACTGATGCGGCGTCCAGTGCCAGGTTCTATCAGTCCTCCTGTCAGGTACTGAAACTCCAAAAATCTCTGGCCAGCTTCATATGGCAGCCATGTCTCCTTGACTGCCTCTGCTGCAGACATCCTTCTTTTAGTCTTCACATCTTCAAAGCCAACATAAGCTTTCTGGGCAGGTTTCAGCTTACTGGCCATGCTTTCATCAATGATGCTCTGATGGACGGCGTCTTGTAGTGACAGTCTCTCACCAGTAGCAGGGTTGATGAGACCGCCAGTGCATGCTTGGGCCTCAAGCAGCCTCTGTGCTGTAATAGTGTCAACTATGCCTCTTCTAAGTGCTTCACTAACAGTTATTTTCTCCAAAGTCTCTGTGTCAAATATAGCTGCCACAGGGCTGTGGTCATCAAACATCTCAGGGGGAGAAACTGTAATGGATATACTGTTGAAGCGTTTACGGACAGTGGGAGAAGATGGTGTTGTGTGGGTGGGGCTGCTGCAGGTGATCATATCATCAACATTGCTGGCTGCAATGGTCAGTTCAGAGCTGTTGGTCCCTCTGGCAATTTCATCAGCAAATTGGGTCAAGGTCATTGTTCCAGCACGATACTGATCCAAAGACCTTTGGTTAATGACGCCGCGTTCCAGGCAGTCCTGAATGTCATGTTGGGTTCCAGTTTTTCTGTCCACTATAACCAAGCGTGCAGAGCCATCTGACCCTGTGATCGTTATTTCCTCCCACTCACACTCCTGCTCTGACAAGTCTAGGAAAGTATCATAGTCAATCAGCTCACGGTGATAGGCCTCTCTCACTGACATCTCGAGCCCAGTGTCTGGATCAACAATTACAACCCGCCTCTTGCGGAGGATGTTCGTGCGGCTTTCCTGTGATTTCTGCGGCTTTCTCTTGTCTCTGATTGGAAGCAGTATTAGACCTGTTTTCTCGTCTTTGATGCACCTTTCCTTCAGCTGAAGATATGTCAGGTTCTCCTTGGTGTTAGGATCAAAGAACCCTTTTGTGTCATCTCCTTCATAAGTCAAGATTTCATTCAACTCCTTGTCAAAATATCCCCTCTTATAGGCAACAGCAACATCAATACGATGGCTCTCTTTGGGGTCAATAATCCCACCACTGGCAATCTGAGCCTCAAGCAGTCGGATTCCATGACCTTTTTCAATAAGATCTTTCTCAATAGCTTGGAAGAGGGATATTGTCTTTCCTGTGGATGGGTCCCTGCATCCCGTTTACTGCCTTCTCTGCAGACAAGAGCTTGTTCTTAAACTCTTTCCCCCTATCAGACATCTCTTTGCGGCTTCTTCCACTGTCAAGAAAACATTGTTGACTGGATCAACTATGAAGCCAGAAGCAGCCTGGGCCTCAAGAAGCTCCAACGTGGCCCCTCTCATAAGCAGACCCTCCTTCATTGCCTGATAAAAAGGTAGTATTCTGTCATTGGCTTCACTCATAGATCCCTGCAATACAAGTAGAGCCATAAAGATAGGACTTTAGCTTGTCTTCAATTTCTCTGCTACTGAGTTTGCCTTGACTGAGCTTCTGCAAGTCATTTTCATCCAACAGTTCAGATTTGACGAGCTCTGACACAGAAACTTCACCACGGAGACCTTTCACTGTCAAGGGCTTTTCTGGACCAGAGAGCAGAAGCAAGCCAGAAACAGGTTCCACTGTACATTTCAACCGAAGGTCATTATAACTTGTCTTCTGTCCTGTTGTTGGATCCAGGTAGCAGGTCGGCTTTTTAGTTAAAGCTCTGTAGAGGTCCTCATCAATAAGATTACGATCCAAGGCCAAGACCATTCGGAAGGAAGACACTCAAGACAGGATCCAGTATGCCCCCAACAGACTCCTGAGCTGGAGAAAGCGGATAGCTGTCTCTTTATCTATGTGTCCCTGTCTGCAAGCCTGACCCACAGATAACAATTTGCCTGTGTATGGATCTTTGAAACCTGTGCTAGCTGCTTCAGCTTTCACCAAGGCATCTCTGTCTTCTGTGTCTACAATCCCTCTGGAACAGGCAGCATCCACAGACATCTTCTCATTAAATACAGGATCCACTATGTAGCCTGTGGCTGCCTGAGCTTCCAGGAGCATAAGGGCACTCTCTGGGCTGAGCATATTCTTGTTTTTGGCTTCAGTGAATGGGATTTTCCATTGAGAAGCAGATGTCATACCAGCAATGACGCCAGTGCCCTTAAGATTGAGCTGGATGTCTGCAGCTACCTCCCTCACTGTCTTTCTTCCCTTTAGGAGCTCGTCTAGAGTAGCTTTACTAATTATACCAGAGTCGCAAAGCTGGTGGGCTGTGACTTTGCGGCGCACCCCATCAAATATGAGCTTCGATGGATCAACTGTTTGGACCTTCTCATCTGTCTGGGTCTGCCTAGTCAGAGTGTTGGGTCTCTGCTGTAGCCTGCGTATTCCTCTTTCCAGGGACTCTTTCTTGAGAGCCAGCTCTTTTGCCTCTCTTTCTGAGCTCAGCAGACGGCTCTTGTACCTCTCCTCAATACTCATTAGCTCCCTTGTGAGCCTCTCGATCTCGCTCTTGAGGGAAAGCCTCTCTCGATCAGCCTTGTCTCTGTCTGACTCACACTGCCTAATCTTAGAACTTTTTAGCTCATACTGGCTCTTTATAGAGCTCAGTTCCTTGAAGATGGAATTTTTTTCCTCCTGCAGCTGCTGTTTGTTTCGACGTTCGGTCTCGAGCGTGAGCTTGATGCGCGTGAGCTCCTCTTCTAGTCTCAGCTGACGGTTCTTGTCCTGCTCCAACAGTCTGAGCTTGGATAGCAAACTATCCTTCTCCAGCAGCAGCTCACTGTATTTGCTTTGGGATTCTTGCACCACCACAGATGTCTGTGAAAAGATAACAGAACACACTGTTATAAATACAAACATATTTCCACATATACATATAAAATAAAAGCAATTTAAATTCAATTACATGTCTCTCATTTGTTAGATCTGTTTGAACTAAAGCACCTATGCACAGAGATGGTTGCATACATTTTCAGCATGTTAGTGTTAGACTGTTTAACAGTATGAGTGAAGCATTAGTGGGTAAATGAATGCTGAAAGAAGCAATTCACAAATTGCAGAGGACTACTTTGAAATTGCGTTGATTCTTATTGTATGTATACCAATTCATGCAAGCAGTGATATATGATAGATGTGGTGATTAAGTGGTAATGATCCTTCAGTACAAACAAAAATACCTCAATTGACTGCTTTTGGAATTTGTCTATTTCCAATTTAAGCTTTTCTCTCTCCTTGGTCAGGTCATTGATGAGACCCTGGAGCTCCGATGTCCTCTTGTTGCTACTCTGAAGCTGGACGTGTAAGGCTGAAATCTGAGTGGCACTTTCTCCATCAATAGCGTTTTTGCTGAGCTTCAGTTCGTCTCTCTCTTGCCTAAGTGTTCTCAGCTCTTCCTCCAATTTCAGTCTCTCCTTTGTAAGGTTCTGTGTCAGAGTCTTCAGCTTCTCAATCTCTGTGGTGTATTCATTAAGTTGGCGGCTCTTCTCTTCAATGGTCTTATACAGGCTTTCATTACGTAGATTTAGTTCATGAATACGGCCCAGCTCCTGCTGAAGCTTCTGTTTCAGTGTCTTCAGCTCAGCTGTTACACTTGCCAGTTCCTCTTTGGTGGCTTTATGATCCCTGAGGCTCTTGTCCAGCGCCTCCTGAAGAGCCTTGAGGTCCTGCTCATACTTTAGCCCAGAGCTGGAAGCCTCTATCTGAATAGATTTTAGCGTGCTAATTGTGGTGGTATGCTCCCTGCAAGTATGTGTCATCCTCTCCAACTCAGCCTCCATTCGCTTTCTACGAGTGAACTCCTCCTGAGTTGCTTTCTTTTGCTTTTCCAATTCAGCTTCCTTCCCATCCAGAGAGCTTTGAAGTTCCCTGATACGACTCTGCAACCAGGCAGAATTCTGCTCAGCCTTAGTTTTCTCAGTGGTTTGCTTTTCCAGCTCCACTCGAGTGATACGAATCTCCTGCTCAGACACTTTCAGTTTGTTAATTGTCTCCAGATAAGAAGTGTTCTTTGCCTTCAGCTCTGCTGCAGCTTGTTTCAGGTGATTTATTTCCAATTCCAGAGCTCTCCTCTTCTTCCCTTCTTCCTCCAGATTAAATGTTAGCATGCTGATTTGCCTGGACTTTTCCTGATAGGTTCTGGTGGCTTCCTTCAATTTGAGCTCATTGTCTTCTCTCTGCTGCTTGAGCGTTATCAGCTGCATCTCCAGCTCACTGCGCATCCTTGTCTCTTGTGCCACTGAGGCCCTCTGCTGGCTGACCTCCTGCTCTGCCCTGCTTTTCTGCTCTTCTGCAAGAGAAATGGACTGCCTCACTCTCCTCAGCTCCTCCTCTAGATCTCTCTTCTCAGCAGTGAGTCTTTCAACTTGCAGCCTCAGTTCTGCTGTGTCTTCTTCTTTCTGCTGTGAGGCTTTCAGGATTGTGGTCTTGGTAACGTGGATCTCTGTCTCGTATGTCTGCTTAAGTTGCTTAATCTCCTGGGTGCACTGTGTTCTTACCTTTGAGATTTCAGATTCAGCATTTCGTCGACGTGCTGCCTCCTCCTCCAGCTGTATCTTCATCCTCTCAAGCTCACGTTCTTTGTCTTTTACGGTCTTTTCTAGGTCAATCTTGGTCCAGCTGAGTTCTTCCAGCTCTTTCTGTCTGCGGCGAACAGCTGCCTCGTACTCTTCTTGCTGGCTGTTGTAGCGTTCCTCTGCCAGCCTTCTTTTCCGCTTTTCTTCATCAAGTTGGTATTTGATGCGGGTCAGCTCGTCATTAAGATCTTGAAGCCTGTTTTGTGTGCTGTCTAGGCTCTCCTTGGCGGCATTAACTTGCATTACTGAGGATCTCTTCACTTCCTCAATAGAAATGATTTGATCTTGTGACTGGCTGAGCTCCATCTTATAACGGGACAAAGCGTCCTCCAGAGTCTTGTTTTTCTGGTTACGATCATGAAGGTCCTCCTTCAGACGCCTCAGTTCCTCCTCAAGCATTTCAATCTTGGTGTTCCTTATCTGAGGAAAGCAAAAACAGAAAGTGCATCAGTTACATCCAGTCATACTGGTGGACAATTAAAGAGAAATTAATGGCATTATTAAACTATCATTAATTAACAGAAATGGCAATATATAAATTCAAGAACCACCTTCAGCTCTTCCATGTTCTTCAGTAATTCTCCTAGGAACTTGTAGTAGTCGCTAGAGTGTGTAAGTAGCTCAATATAATGAGTCTGTTGGTCAGCTGCCTGATGAGATAAAATTAGTAGATGAATACTGATGATGAGCAATCTACTGATAATTACATTCCAGTATTTGTAAAGGACACAAACAATTAAGGGAACAACTTTAATTATATAATACAAACTTATAAAGAAAATAGCTGCGGTTCAATTTAACAAACAAATGACAATTTATAATTTTAAAAATATATAATGATTAATTTGGTTTACAAATATGCAATAATAATAATAATAATAAGCTTAAACTATTTGTAAATATGCATTAGAAAATGTGACCAGAGTAACATATTTGTAGGCCAGTGTTTGCACCTCTTGTCTGAGAACAGAAGCAGGGGACTGCAGCATAGTTCTCTTGATGGGAACATTAAGCAAAGTTTCCAGGCCCGAACTGTAGGAAGCCAGCTGCAGCTCATAATCCTGAAAACACACAACGCAATATGGAATTATTCATTTATACCACACTTGCATATGGTAGCTTGGCAAGATGTATAACAATATTTTAAATTCAACTACCAACCTTTATGGATGCGGCACAGGTGTCTGCATTTTTTTGTATATCCTCTACTTTCTCTTTCTTTCCTTTGATTTCATTGTGAAGTGCCTATATATGAAAAATAAATAAATAAATTCAATTATTTCATGCAAACTCTTCTCAGTCTATGCTGCTTTCAGGGACATCAATCACTTTATTAGACAAGATTGAGACTGTAAACTGTTTCTCACCAAAACATTTCTTGCAATTAATTTTCTTTATCTTAAATTCCATAAATCATCTGAGCAACATCTGACAATTTGAAACACTTTTCACAGTTTGTTGCTGCATAACGCAAAATGCATGAAACACCCAACAGGAAATGCTGGCTGTTTCCAATTTGAAATCAAAACAAGTAAAAACATACCTTCTGTTGGTTGAGGTGGTCCATTAGGGTCTGGATGTCACTGAACTTAATGCTCTGAAGGGTGTCCTGACGCTTCCTGGCATTGTCTATCCACTGTTCCAAGGAAGTGCTGCTCTGCTGATAATGCTTTAACTGAGTCTCCTGCTTCTCCAGGTCCCACACTCTGAAGGAAAAGGAAGTGGAAGGAATAAAAGAATGTTTTTAGTGTTGTTAACAGCAATGGCAAATGGGCAACACAGAAACGCAAGCATGGGTAAAGAAGTAATGTGAACGTGGACAGGTTATCCTACTATACCTGCTATCTATCTGTGTTTGGATGCGGCGCCAGCGGTCAGTCAGCTGACCTGCCAAGTCTGAGTACTTGGACAAATCTATGTCGCATTTGTGGAAGGAGTCAGAAATTTGACCATTCAAGTGCACTGCTTTAGACAGCTCAGACTCCACAGATGTCAGCAGGTCTCGTTTCTGTTCCAAATCACTCTTCATTTGCTTTAACATAGAGTAAAACACACACACACACACACACACACACACACACACACACACACACACAAACACACATTATAATCATTAATCTAAAACATATTGTATTTTTACTCTTGTGCTAGACACTAGGACAAAGTATGCACATCATGATTTTGGTGCTAAATAAAAAATCATAACTTTATACCAAAGCAGTCATTTGCAGCTGGTCATTTTATCCAAAAATAGTAACTTTTAAAGTCTTAATAGAGTAGAGTCACACTCATATTTCGAGGCCTTTATCAGAAAATGGAATTGGTTATAATTTAGTAAGTAATCTTATCAAATTGATTGTAGATTGTATAAAAACAACTGCAATGACAAAACACTCAACTGAAATTTATAGTTTGTTATTTAAAATTAAAATGTCAGATAAAAGAAGTGCCAACTACTCATAATGCTGAAAAATGTAAATGCCATTCTTATATAACACAATAGGTCATTATTTTAGTGATGCATTAATTTCTAAGTGGCATTTTAAAATGCACTTAAAATGCAATTGCTTACTATTTTAACTGCTTTATAACCTACACCATTAGATTGTATTTAGTGTGATGAAGAGCCATTTTATATACTGAATTATAATCTGTAGAGCAACTAGCTGTCAAAAAATTTATATAATGTAAAAGCATGCTATTTTTATATCAGTCAGCTCCTATTAGCAGCCAAGCATTACATTTCAGCAAAGCAAGAGACAACCCCTTGAAGTATAAAATGTATCGCAAACCTTTAGTGTGAGCCGCTGGTTTTCCAGCTCCCGAAGATCCAGAGAGCTGGTCTCCTTCTCAGTCAGTCGAGCCTCATGAACTTTAATGATATCCTCGACCTGCATAAGGCTCTGAAGCAAGGCCTTAAGTGCTGAAAGTCTGTAGAAGAAACATAACCATGACATGAAAAAAAAGTTTAATTTATATAATTGTATGACAGAATGAATTAAAAATGTGTTGTGGAACCTAAAATAATGTACCTCTGAAGGTAGGTTGTATGAAGGTCCTGCAGGCCTCCCAGTTTTTGACTGATGACTTCCAGTTCAGAGCGAAGGAACTTGGCTTGCTCCGAGTCCGCAGGAATCCCTTCCAGCTGCTTTATAATCTTCTCTCGTAGGCGCAAGTACTCATCATGAATTGAGTCCAGATCTTGGTGCATAGTCTAGAAATTAATATCATCTGATATTCAGTTATTTAAACGCTTGAAGTTTTTCCCCCCCACAAAGAGGCTTTCATGAATATTGTTGCTAATAAACTGTGAAGGATTGTGTATATTGCAAGTATTTTCTATATTTTTATTCTATAATTTCATTTTACATGAATATATTACCTCGAGCTTCTGAATGTGCATTGAGCACTCATACACGCTGTTATCCCCCAGAGGAATGTGGAGATGACTGGTAAGACCTGATTCGGCCAACTCCAGCCTGCGTCGAAGATCTTGGAAACCACTGAGCAGTGTGAGGTTGAAGGTGGAACTCGGTGGTGGAGTCTGGGTATTGGGCTTTGGGGCAGTTTTTTTGGTGATAGGCTTGGAGGGATCCGGTTTGGGGGATTCAGGCTTTGTCCCTTCTTCCCCTTTGCTGCCTGGTGGAAAATATGACAAATGTGAATTTATAGAGAAAACAACAGAAGGTTTTTGTTTTACACTTTCAACAATGGCCCATTATGAGCCATATAACTGCTAAAGTCCAGAAATATAAACTAGACTCTAATTTTAAAATTATTGATTTAACATTAATTTAAGTAATTATAAGTAATTAATATTTATAGTTAAATCCTGCCACTTAAAGCCAGCTTCACTAGCACGCTACAGCAGACAATTAGTAATTGATGCAGAGAGAATTTATATTCTAGAAGTAAAATGACAGTAACTTACTAAACTGAGGAAGTTCATACCAATCCAAAGTAACAAACCACCACACTCCTAGGAATATGGCACAGGCAATTTAGACTCACTGTATGTAGGCAGCTGGATGATCAGTGTATCATAGTGGGTCTGGGCCTTGTCAAAATGTCCCTGGATGACCTTCTTGTCATCTTCCCCAAACATTTCAGAACCCTGACTGGTACGCATGAACTCTTGGTAGTGAGTCTCCAGTCTTTTGATGATAGCGCGGTACTCCTCAGGACGCATCTTTGACAGCTGCACGACAATTGAAAAGGGTTAGACAAGGCACAGGTGGTGTGCAAAATCATGCAGGCAGAGCTTCAGGTAAAATATAAACAATGGAAACAGACACACAAGCACAGACTCTGCTTGGTATGAAAACAATATCACAAATGAAGGCATTCACAATGTTATTTGTGGTCTTACCATACTGAGGGTTAGAGAGTTGATATAATTGATGTCTTTCAGGCAGTACTGCCAGGACATGAGACTCTTGATGTTGATGAAGAGTTGATTCCAAATGCCCATGATCGCTTCATAATACTGCTCATTTCTGGGGAACGGCACAAACAGACAGTCACTTTTTTTTTTTTTAGAGAAACTACAAATGTAAAAGTCATAATGACTAAGTCACTATAAGGCAGAACTGGATAAATCAAAACGTCTGCAGAAAGAAAAGCCCTGCTGAATGTTTCTTACTTGTTGGCAAGGCCGATGCTGAGCGGGTTTGGCGGGGGGATGAGCAGGCACACCGAGGGAATCATCATGTCGAGGCCTCCCGGTCCGGTCACAAGCCACTTGCTGCGCTGCGAGTTGTCCTTCAGGATGCCCTCATTTCCTTTCATAATACCTTTCTGAAACGCACAATAAAACACACATAGGTCACACTGAATTCTGTGCCTGTGTGTGAGTGTGTGTGTTTGTAAGTATGTGTGTGTGAATATCCTACCTGGTCTTGTTTAAAGTCACATAAGGCCTGGACCATAACTGGGCTGCTGCTCTTTTCCTCAGGGTTGCGAGGCTTCAGCCTGACAATGGTCTTAGACTTGCTGACCAGACTTTGGACCTGCCTCTTGTTCTCCATGATGTATGCTTTCTCTTTCTGTATGAAATCAGATTGAGGTTCTTAACTGAGCCACTTTTTTTCAAAAGTTGGATTTTTTTTTAAAAGTCCCTTAAAAACTGGCTTTAATAAATTTCATGTCACTCAAGAGAAAAAAACATCGTTTAAATTTAGCTTGTAAAGCTTCATAGCTGCAAGAAAATCCATTTAAGTGTTTCCTGTGGTTAACAGAGTACTGTAAAACGATACCTCCAGGTTTTTCAGAAGTTCTGTGAGGTTATCCAGGGGGGTGTTCTTATCACAAGTGAATTTGCTTCGAATTGTCTCATGCTGCTTCTGCAGCTTCATATAGGTCTCATTGGCCTCTTTGAAAAACTGAGGAATAAAGTTTTGTTATTAGTCCCATGAAAACATACAAGGCTATATTTTCCATCAGACTAGAGGCAGAAAAGAACACTTACTTGGCTGTAGGCAGAATTCTCTTTCAAATGTACATGAATGCACTTAGTGATCTGGAGAAGCCAGCTCCACTGGGTCTGTAAGGTGTCCATGTAGGCCTGTGGACGTAAATGGAGCGCTCAGCACAAAACTGCAGGATGATGTGCTGTTTAAGATAATGAAACCCAAACAACTTACTTCAATCTTATCAGAGGCAGGATGGCTGTTGTTCACAAGGCCATCTGCTTTCACCTTCAGCTTGTTTAGCTCTTTCTCCTTCTCCTCCAGGTCTCTCATGAGCCTCTGTTAAAAAAACAAAATAGAAATAAGGACCCCGAAAGACCCAGAGAATCACAGCATAAGACATAAAGAAAAAAGAAAAAGAGATTCTCACAGAGTAGCTCTCTTGTTTCTTGGGGATGTAATAGTCAATGTTCTTATCTCCCCAGTCGAACACAAGTTCCTCCTCCTCTTTCTCGTTCACCCACATGATGGCTTGAGAGATCTCCTCGATGATATTCTGAAGATCACGCAGCTGACCCAGACGGCTGTGGGAATTTTTCTGAAGCACAAGGCAAATTCAAAAAAATTAGAATAATGCAAAAACTAATGACTTTGACAAATGAAAACATGTTTCTCAGAGGTTTTTTTGTTTGTTTGACTGTTTTTACCTGCAGGCCTTCCCATTCTTGCTCCAGTATGGAGTGGTAGTACTTGTCACCTCTTGCACTCTAAAGAAAGAGACGTTTGATTTAACTCAGGTTTGCATATGATCAACAAAAAAAAAAATTTCTTGTATACATGATGCATAGCAGGCATGGGAATCAATGGGTAACTCATAATACAATACCATCACAATATGCTACAAGTGCAATACTTGATAAATAATAAACCACTCATTAACCACACATTACGGCATCATGTAAGATATGCATAAAAAGTCAAAAAAGTAGGATTTGATGTATTTACTCACTGCATTGTGGTGTTCAGTTTTAGTAGCTCATCCATTCAGTTAACTGTCAGATTAACTTCCCTAAAATTCCCTGCCCTACAATCTCTTGCTGCAACAATATTTTGTCCCACCCCCAATGACAGAGACTATCATGGACCTTACAAGCTTTTTACTTCTTATAACCACTGGGCTGAAAGAGAAACCTCATGAAAAGCTTCAAAACATGGAACTGGCAGAGGAGGGAAACTTACCAGTTCATCTCTGGCACGTTCTACTTCTGAGCTCTTTTGGATAGAGCTGTGGAAGTTGTTGTGGCTTAGGATTTGCTTTTGTATGGCAGTGGAGTCATCTCCCCATGGAGCTGTCTCAATCATGCGCTATAAGATGAAGAATGACGAGTTATCCTTCATGCTGAATTACATACTGAATTTTTAAAAAAAAGATTTCTGAGGAAAATAAACCATTTTATGGATTATTAAATGTTTGGCCGGAAATAGGTTTATTAAGCATTAAATGCTGGGATTAAGCTAAATCTGGTTTATACTGCACAAGGAACATTTATAAGAAGGGTAAAGTTCTTGTCTTGGTTTATTTACTGGACTGGTAGACAAGGAGAAAATGAAGAACGTCATTGGCTTTGTTCCCTAGCCTCCCTAAACTCAAATCTTCTCTTCATCCTCTAGGTGTCAGCATATAATCATTAAGTGGATTGTTAAGTAGGAAACTATTCCAACTATTCCCCCATGTTGACTGCCCTCAGCTTTGATAGGACCCCTGCCAGCAAACCAGCCTCAGTCAGTTTCTGTTCTTTACTTGGGATTTTTTCCTCTCTCTCTCCCCTCTCAGTAGGCTTTTGTTCTCTTGCCACTCCCTTTTACTTCATGAAAACTTGACTTAAGCTGCACACAAAAGATCCAACTTTAATCGGCACGGTTAAAGTCTAACAGGGTAAGGTCAACAAAGCTGTGTACTGATATGTCAGCACACTGGCTGAAAGCATAACTAGTAGCAAACAGCAAAACATTAAGTGATATGTCTCTAACTCTAAGCAATGCCCAATATACAAATACAGAAAATATGTTTTGACAGCAGGTAATGGATGATGAAATACAGAAGGGTGAGGCTGGACATGGTGAATGAATAATAGGGTGTGTTTTTGGTGGAGTGAGAGGGCTGGGGAAGCCATTTTCCCATGAGCACGTTAAGAGATAGGCTGGACTGCCCTGTCCAATAAGAACTGACTCAGTGAAGAGTGTCATATATCACACTCTTTTACTTCTTTTTGCTGCCACAGCTCTTTCCATTCTCTCTTTTACTGCTCTGTTTATTTCTACCTCTCTCCTTCTCTCTCTCTCTGCCTCGCAGGGGCACTCCCTCTCCTTCTTTGTTTCAATCCCTCGTCACCCCCTCTCGGCTTCTTTCACTCACGGATCAGGTTTTGGGAGAATGTCCAGATGGTTTCAGTTACAGGAGGTCAGAAAGACTGACAGTGAAACAGAACAGCATCCTCTTCCTCACTTTGCATAAAAAAAAAGAAAAAGAAAAAAGATGCACACCAGTGCACCCACGTAGGCATACATACACATACAGTTACAATTATTCAGCCTGGGCAAACAACTTAACTTGCATAATGCCCCCAAATGCAAAGGATTCTGATGTTGGTAAGAAGAAATTGTTGCAATGCAAATTAGTAACATAAGCAAAGCTGTAATTGTGGCAACTAATTTGTAAAGTTGTTGTACGTTTAAAGTGGTACAAAGATCCCTGAAAGGCAGATACAAGCTGCACGGGTCACCAGTCTATCCCATGGCTGAGTTTAACTATAGAACTTATATGTGTTGTGTATTTGCTTATTTCTGAATATGCAGAGCTCACCTTCTGTTGTGAAATCCAGGCCATAGCATCATTAAAGAACCTCTCCCCATCAGCGGAGCTCCCAGTGCTTCTATTTCGTCTCACAGTCAAGTTGCCGACAAGTTGCTGAGAGACTCCTGCATGCATGTTCTGCAACTGTTCGATACTGCAGAGCAAAACACATGCAGAGGGCGCTGAACTCTAAATACTGCTTTCTCTATGTAAGCTTTCTTTTGAACGACAAAAAACTGGGAGTCAGATCTGCAACCACTAAGCAGGCATACACATGCAAAGCTGTATTCACTATTACTCATACATGCAACACACTAATGAATGAATGCACGCAAATGCAAACCAAAGCAACACACAAACTCACATGAATGTACATCTGCACTCTGCAAAGACAAAAAAAACAAAAAACACTGCGCCTTGTTTTACCTTCTGAAAACATTATTTTGTACACGCATTTGATTCAGGCTTTGGCCACAGGTCTTCAGCTGCTCCATGGCTTCTTCAGCAAAAATTAAAAACCTCTCAGCCTCCTTCGATGGACCCCCCTATAAAATCAGGCGGAATAGATATTGATATATTGTTTGCTGCAAAATTACATTTCACTACAGCTCATAGTTTCTGCTTTTAAACTCTGTAAGTACTGAGAAAGCTTTAACAATGTCTCTGATACCTGTAATAGCACTTCACACCTAAATTAGCAGACCTTTCTTAATATTCTGTATGACTATTTTCCTACAACCAAAGGTTAAAGCACAAGTCAGATCTGTTGAGTTCAGTGTAATGTGTTGGCAACACTTACAGTCTGGACAATCATGTTGGCTTTCTGCAGGAAGTCCTGACACTGTTGTGTCAAGAACAGAACCTTTTGCTGAATATTTGCAACAGCACTACACATGGGGGGGAAAGGATATATTATTTATCTTACAATGTAGCAGCATTTACTTCTGTATGTACACAAAAGAAAGGAAAAAAGAAAGACGCTTAGTTACTGAGTTATTATTCCTTGTAAATAACAGCTGAATTTCAAAGAAAGCTAAATGAGCAGACCTAAATGTCTTAAAAAACAAACAAAAACAAAAAACACATGCTGTAACCCATTAACTCTACCATAAGCCTAGCATACACTTGCACTGTATTTTTAATGTCGCCACATCCCTGAAAATGAAACAGTTTGACAGTCTTAGACGCTGACATCACATCACATTCAAGGCTGTGCTGTGACTCCGAACATTGTGCAACAGATCAGGGGTAAAGCAACTAGGATTACTTAGATATTCCTAACACAGAGAAAATGAGTAAGGAGGCCGAGCCGTGTGCATTTAGACTGACCAGTTCCAAGCCAACAAATAGACTGCGCTGCACTCTGCAGCTTTCATTTTTTCTGTCTATTCTAATCAAAAGTGAGCTTCCGCGGATCCTTCCAGTGAATCTGCTTGATTAGATTTTTTTTCTCCATTTCACGCATGGTGTAATTCATGGTGTAATTGAAACGCTCCCAAATTGCTCGCAAACAGCTGACGAAAGCCTGTAGTTTATGTAAATTATTTTTGTTTTCTCCCAGCTAATTTCATCCTTATTCTTACCTTCTTTTTCTGGTGCGTCATGTAAACCGCGCACACTTTTACTGCGCTATATTTCCGTGTGCATTTAACATTTAACCACACAGCACACTTTCCTGCTATTGCGGTGTCTGAAAAGCAACAGGTGATTTCAACGCACTTACTTGATTCCCCCGCCGCCCGCACCAATGTTAACTTGCATACTCTGTCCTCCGGCACCTCCGCCGTGCGTGGAGGTCCTGGAGAAGGTGGTGTAGGTATATCCGCCGTCCCCTGCTTGATATTCGCCCTGGAAGCCGTTTCCACCGACGAACATATCGTTTCTGTAATTCGCCAGATCAGGTCGCGAATTAGTTCTGCTCATAGTGGGCAGCTTTGAAGTGGATCCGTACATACTCATTGTTTATGAGTTTGTTTGTTTTTCTTATGTTTTAATAAACTTTCTCGATGTCTTTCTTCTCTGCTGCCGGGACAGCGGACAGACCGTGCGCGTCTCCCCGCCCAGTCTCCTGTTGCGCAGATAATGGTCTGCTGAGAATAGTCGGAAGCTGCCCGCTTTTGGACTGAAAAAAAGAAAAGAAAAAAGAAACCACACCTTTGTGTGTTTACGAAACACGAGCGAATACCGTTCTGTGTGGGAAGATAAGTGCTGGGCCCGTCCTTTCACTCTGCAGAATTTGTCTTAAAATGCGTAATTTATGTTGCAATAACTTTGGATGCATTATGAAATACAATAGGTCTACAACTTTGTAGAGCTGTGGGGAATTAAATCCACTCACACAAGCGACGCTTAAATAAGACAATTTATGTAACATCTTGAAAATATTTCTATTGACAACTTGTCTACCTCCTATTTACATTTTCCCTGCAAAAAAAAATAAAAAATACATAAACACATTTTTTGTGAAGCTTCCCTGTCCCTTTATTGACCTTTAGGGCTAACTGAACCTCCCTTTTTACAGTTAATAGCTTCCTGTGTCCTCCTGTTTGCTCTTTTATATAAAACTATGAAATTGAACGAAAGTGCTGACAGTAATTAAGACTTACGGCAATCAGCACACTGAAACCCCAGCGGAGTTTATGGGTTGTGGTTGCTTCAAGAATGTGTTAAAGATTCTTGAGGTGAAAAGGAACTTCATTTCAGAGTTCACTGTCTACATAAAGTTTACAGGAATACGCCAGCCCTGCGACAGGCTAGTGACCTGTCCAGGATGTATCCTGCCTCTGGCTATTAGCCAGCTGGGATGGGCTTCAGACACCCCCACCCCCCCGTCCCACCAAGCGACCCCGCATTAGATAAGCGGAAGAAAATGTATGGATGGTTTTTATTTGTTTAAAAATAAAGACGGTGGTTTTTTTTGTTTGTTTGTTTGTTTTTACGTTTATCTTCTTAAATCTCTACTGTCTCGCAATTTTCTGCACACACTGCAAACGTAGGAGTGTCTAAGCTCTGGAAAGTGAAAGGGTGCGAGAAAGACAGAGGTATCTTGGGTAGGGTTACGCACCTAGCGCCCCTGTGAGGCAATGCTTAAAAAATGCTGGTGCAGATGTTAAGGAGCACTTCTCGGAATATGAGTTTATCCGATTGTGCTGATATGTTCAGTTCTAAAATCAAACAAAGATAGATGATGAGGTGGGGATAAAAGAGCACGAAAATTCCCGTAAAGAGCCTGAAATTATCTTTATAAAGAAACCAGGCAGCCTTTCTCAGCAGAAGAAGGGGTCGACAGCTTACTTTGCTGATCGATTGTGCCCTCTGGTGTTTTAGCCCTGACCTATAGCACACCTACTGCACGACACGTCCATTGGCGTATATAGAGGAGGAGATAGCTGGGAGCAGAGAGAGAGGCATGGACGGTGACTTTAAGAAACCAACGCCCTAAACTGGAATGCTCATGTCATTTACGCCTGTAAGTTATTTCGTTTCCCACGTCAAACTTTTTTTTTGATTGCATTTGACAAACTTGGCATGACTTGTCTGTGCAAAATACCTTTTGCAATGCTGCAAATATCTCACAGTGATATGGTTTCACTTCTAAAGGCAAAGCAACACAAAATGAATTTGTAATAATAAAGGCTTTTTGAAAGAACAGTGCCAGTCTCTAGATAGACACACCCTACATAGAGTCTCAGGTAGGCTGGATTTGTGTTGGGTGTGTGTGTGTGTGTGTGTGTGTGTGTGTGTGTGTGTGTGTGTGTGTGTGTGATACATGTTACCAAAACAAAAGACACTGCGAGACTGAACATGCACAACTTCCCAAAAAAACCAGTCTAGTAATAGCTTCTGTTCCAAAAGCAATAAACCGAAGATGGGGATGGTGAAATTTGCTGTACTCTGTGACGAGCTTGTTTTATACTTTGCTCTGCAGGATAATCCTTCTTGGACCTTTCTGTTACAACAGTCACATCAAGGTGTGTCTACTGTTGCAAATGTGTCATTTAGTCAGCTTTGGTAATACTCATCTGTCATCATGCAGTGGAGAGAAGCCACCCTTTTTTCTTTATGTCACTCTTACTGTCTGTATGATTCATGCAGACATAGTTGAAACAGACACAGGTGAAAGTAAGCAGGTAGCTGACTGTCTCTGTAGTCCGGCTTGGAGTAAATATTTAACCTAATGTTTGTTTCCAGCACTAAAATCTATCACGGACCTTGTTAGATAACATGTTGTGAGGGTGACTTTGTCACTCAATTAAATACAACAAACAGAATCTGAATAAAAAGATACATTTTAAGAGCTTTAAAAGAGTTCACACTACCAGTTGAGGTTCACACCAGGTCATTTCAAATATGTTATTGATATCATGTTGAGTGATTCACATTGAAACTGACACTTCCAACCTCACACATTTGATATCATTTCCAGACAGTGATACTGACATCATGCAGTGAGTAAACAGGAAAAGTATCCCTGACAGCTGGTTTATTTAACGGCAGACAACTGACATTGTATCACCCATTAACCTATTGTCCACGCAAATGGTTCCTCAGACTTTCCAGTGTGCAAAACAATACCGAAAAAGAGACATTTCCTCAAGATAGCTTACAAGACAACTGAAAACCCACTGTAGCATGAGTCAGGGATCCAGGATTCTCACCCTTGTTAATCAAGCAGCCAAAAAAAACCCTGCACTGTGTCCACTTTGCTTTTTCTATTTGATATATATGTGTGTGTGTGTGTGTGTGTGTGTGTGTGTGTGTGTGTGTAAAAAACAAACCATAATTAGCCTTGAAGAAGCCAGTACTTTGGATATCTTTGTTGCTTTGACATGTAAACTCCTCGTCAGGTCATTAAACTCCAAAATTCCCAGCAGTATAACAGAGGACATGACCTTAGTCAGAAACAGCATAATGCCTTAATCTTCAGTTCCAAAAAAGGCCATTTCATAACGAGCTTTTAAAAAAAAGAACTTTTTTGCAATGTTTTCTTCAGCAACATTTACAAAAAAATTTAAATCAAGGTGCTTTGATGTCATAGTGTGTATTTAGCATTTTGTAGTCATAAAAAGTCAACAATAATCTTCACTGTCCAGGATTTTATTGCTTTACTTACCTTAACACTAACCTCAAAGTAATAAGTCATACATTTACTCTCTGTTAGACTTTGAATCCAAATTGCACTGAAACAGTATCAGGATGGTTACTTAATTCTCTGTGGATGGTTATCATATGTTTTCAATCAGAATATGTTATCTCACTGATTCCCAATATCTGAGAATTTGAAATGAAGCCTACATGAGATTACAAAACACTAATTTCTCCGAAACTGTAGAGAAAGCATTTTACAGCTCATGTGTAACTAGTTGGTTTATGACACAGACACTGACAGACAAAACATCATCACACCTGTTCATGCAGTCATGCACACACAGACTTAAGATGACTCATAGCATCAGATGGGGTGGATCCTGGACACACCTTTATGAGTTGCTAGGGAGGGTAACAAGCAGGTTTGAATGATAACAAACAGCACCGCAGTGATAGTGTGATAGTACAATGGCTGGCTGGTTTCTGTTGGCTCACAGCCTTGCTATATAATGCATTATGATCAAAAGCTTTGTGTAGATAATAAACGTGGATAAGAGACAGAGAAAATAGGCCCTGTGATTAATGATTTTTTTTTTAATGTTACCTGGTAGACATAAGAAAATACCATGGCAGACAAAAGAGGAAAAGTCAAGATAAAAGACCTACCTAATTCACTCATTAGTTGCTGCAGAGTAAAATGAAATGTTAATAACCGGCCTTTTACCACATATATATTTTATATATATATAAATATGTATATGTTGCATGTTGTCCGGTTTAAAAACAAAATCTGCAAATACCGCACTGAGAAAACAGCAGCGCTGTTGTTCCAGTTGGCCTCCAGGGGTCACCAGTGTGTAACAAAATACAACAGGACACCGCAGGCCATTCAAGGGCCCTCACCCGTCCTTTCAGTGCTCTCTAAGGAGCTGTCATTCTTTCAATCCATGCTATGATGTATATGCTATATGTAAAATATGTTGGGATCACATCAAGGTTTACTCAAATGTGTCTTTTTTTCTTTATTAATAATCATCTAAGATGAGCAGTAGTGCACATCTTAAATATTGTAATACAAACAAACACACAACAAAGGAAAAAAAATGCAATTAAAAAAGAGTTAATACATACAAAACATACAAAAACTAAATAAAAAAGAGAGACAAAAAAAATGTACTAGCACATAACGGCCAGGAGGGGGAAGCATTGCCAAATGCACTTGTGGTGTAGGTAAGGTGAGAGTCTGCTGTCACATGGTTAGATAAATATAGGTTATGAGGGTATGAGACGAATCTGCCCAGTACTGAATCGAAAGATTATTATTTTATTTGTGCTATTTATTAAAATGATTAAATACATCTGTGGTCAAGTAAGTGGTTTATTTAGAAAAAAAATGTGTCTAATTAAGTATAACCTTTAATTTTGTGACTATATGTGTTAATTATATTCATCATAGTGAGTTATAATCAATGTCTTATAACAAAGGAGTAAAGAAGGCAAAATACTGTCAGTTTACAAAACCTTAGCAACTGGAGGTGGACAAATCATACACAACATTTTAACCTCACATCTGGTGGTGTGTTAGGAGGTAAAAAAATCCATGGTTGTTTTCAACACATCAAGGGGAAAAAAAATCTAATCATGTGAGCATTTTTAAGTAAACTTAAACAGGCCAAGTCATGTCTCAGTTATCAACCTACTACAAAGGGAGATGTAGGAATATGGGGCTGCCCAAGTTTAGAAAGTTTAAAGTTTGAAAGCTATGAGAGATTTTGAACTGTGAAAATATAATAGCAATGAAAGAATGGCTTTACCGACACGTTGACTGTGGCCATCATCAACAACATTAAAATATACTTTATTATGGGCTACAAGTCAATCTCAAACAAGGTAAAATTATTCATTCCCTTTCTCTCTTAGACTCAGACTGTGGTTAAACAGGAGAAAATGTAGTTTACTGTCAGCATGATAGCCCATTAAATGCTGCATCCACTCGCTTAATTATCCCGAACCATCAGACAAAAATCAGCCTGTCAACCGGACATTTTTTGTGCTGAGCTGAAGCTTTAAAACTTCTTATAATATATAATACTATTTGTTCGCATTGCTGGCACCCACATTTAACGCAGCAGTGTCTTGTTTGCTGGAAACGTGGGCGGGGAACTCGCCTATAGTCCCTCCCCTCCCTTGACAGAACATACCCTTATTTTGTTTTTTTCCCGCTCATATGTGTATATTTATTTGTAATGCAGGTGATGGCTTGTGTATCTTTTGTCTACACAATTTAGGACACTGTCACTCGCAGCTTCTGGGAGCTGGTAGGATCTTATGTCTTGTGAGGAATTAGTTTTAAATTCCTGTTTTGTTGCTGCTTTTGGTTTCTTTTTACCTGAGGATGGCGTGGGTTAAATTTTTACACTACTTTATTATATTCAGACCTTAAATAATATAAATATATAAATAGGCTAGCAAAGAACACAGAGAGAGTAGTGTGATCATTCTCTTTTTTTCTTTCTTTGGGTAGGCCTATTATAACCTATGCGATTACATTACTATTCATTGTCTGACTTGTCCTCGCAAGGGAAAGTGGTGCTTACCATTGGTTACAGGCGGCCACGTTAAGGTAAAGTGATTAGCCACATCCTCTATAGGCAGGTGTGTTACCTGTGGCTTCCCCAGGAAGCAGTTCTTTGGCTCTGTTGCTACAGCTGACTTACAGAAATAGTAGGAATCAGGCGACAGAAACAGGCATGGAGTAGTTTCCCTTGTCATTGCCCAATTCACTATAATCCGCCTTTTGTTTCAGGACGTACGTCTGCAGTCAGTCTCGCACGGGTTTTGGTGTCAGACGGAGGGAAGTGCTTCCTGATAACAAGGAGGTGCGTCTTTATTTCCATTCCAGTGATTGACTGCGCACGGCTTTCACCGCCGGAACTGAAGCCACTGACGCATTGTGGAGTCGACAGGGGGTAGCACTGCAACCCCGGCTTCGCTACACATCGGAGGCATCTACAGGGGAAACCGCGATGGCCGTGGTGGAGCTCGAAACGGGGGACCATCAACCTGAGAACGGCTTCGTGTCACCCGAAACCACGTCGCCGGAGCTTCTGACACGCATCGACGGCTCTGTTCTGCCATTTCTCGGTGCATTTGGGAAATACCAGAAACAGCTGATTGTGCTGACATGGATTCCGGCGTTATTTATTGGATTCAGTCAGTACTCTGATTATTTCCTCCTCGCCCAGCCAAACAACACATGTATCCAGCCTTTGGCAAATCTGACTAATCAGAGTACAGGTCTTCCTCGCTGTCAGATGGTCCAAAAAACATCAACGCGCGGAATCTGCCAATGAGATGCAATGAAAGTTCCACAGTCCACAATAACGCGACCAACATGCAGTGTAACTGCAGTGAGTGGACATTCGAGATGCACACAGGGACTTGTGCAGAATGTGGTTACTAAGGTAAGCTATCCATCCTAAGGATGGGGTTCCTTTCCATTACTTGTTATGCATCCTAATAAGATCGATATTACATTAGTAAGAGGCGCTTATTAAGACTGCAGTTAAAGCAAGAAAACCCCAAACGCGCCACCTTAAACAGTCACGTTAAAATTCCGTCAGACTGTCTTCTAAAAGCACCCAGATAGTGGTTGTGGTTATGCCTCCATTATTGCACTCATCTCTCCACTTCAAGGCGTCTAGCACCGTCATTTCTATTCTGTAAGGATCTACAGAGCCATGAATTGGCTCACGATGGACCTAAAAGTAGTAGGACTCAGGTGAGGGCATGCATGGTACTGACAGTGAGTCATCGCACCATCTCACACAACGGGTGACCTGTCACAGAGACAAGCCATCATTTCCACATGGGGCAAACTGCCAGGGCTAGTGGAATTTGCCGGTTATCGTAATGGATATAATAGACGGGGAGCATTTGATTTGGAGCAAAGGTCATTACAGTACTCTCTGGAATAATGCAACCCAATCCCTGACCAAACATCACCTGACCCATCGCTTCCCTAACCAAACAGCAGTGAGATAATCTTAAGGCTCTCATATTGGACACTTTCAGGTTGTTTGTGACTCTCAGGAGTGAGGCCTTTGCATTATATCTGTGCCTGGAGTTTTTGTAGTTGGACTGTGAGCTGGAGGAGGAGCATTTTTATATCCGCTTGTCTCCAGCTGTAGATGCTGCATGTTCACATGAGGATGTACATTTTAATTTTTGTGTACTTCCAAAAAAAAAAAAAAGAAGGAAAAGAAATCACCATAAATTACTGAATAAACTTGACGTAATTGGAAACACTCAAAAATACTCATTCATTCTTGTAAAAGGGTGCAGTTGAACCTTAGAAATGATCTAAATGTTCAGGTTTTTTTTAAACCTTGAATACAGTCGTTACCTCAGACAAAGTTGCAGAGCACAGTAAGTCACAGTCTAACCAGTGGCTGCTGCACCTTTTAAAGGTTTTGAAAATGTTGGGCTTGGAAACTTCACTGTATTGCTACTGGCTCGCCTCCTCTATTGTGCCAGTAGTCCATCTGCTTATCACTGATAATGTCCCTTATTAAAATAAAGCAAATAAAATGCAGCTGTGGCATTTTAATTTAGCTGTGCGCTGGAGCAGATGAAATCTTGATTTCATTTGCTGTCCACAGGGCAATTTGAGGGCTGGGGCTGCATAATAGACTAGGGTGATAAACTGTTTTTTTAAGGACTGGGGGATTCTCCCAGTGCAGCTGCATGTCAAGTCATATGTGAAGGAATTAGACTGGGTGTGTGTGTGTGTGTGTGTGTCCATAATCAGAACACGCCAATTTCCTAATGGCTAAAGCCAATACAGGTTTCTCAACATCAAGGCTGATGTATGTAAAACAATCATGGCTCTCCTCTCATGCAGGTATTGCAGCTTGTATATGCTAAGATTTGTGTTGCCTCTGAACACACACTGAGAATGTCATGTTGATACTATCACCACTGCAGATCAGTTAGGAACTGGCCAGTTCCTAAAAGTGTTTGGCAATGCTTGTCTTCTCTAACCCTTGGTGTCCATATTCTGACAAGGTCATGGTGAGGAGAAGTCGAATCGGATGGCTTGCGGGCAAATCCCAAATTGGAGCCAAAATTGAAGCAAAACTGTCTCTTGTACTTGTCATTTGTCTTGTCTCTTTTGACACTGTCTTCCAAGGCCTCTGCCTCCCCCCCCCCCTAACACCACCACAGCACAGAAAGGATATGACACTCCAGAAGGAAGTGATGACTTGGCTTTTAGCCCTGTGTTTGGATTGCCACAGGATAACTGCACATGCCTGGGCTCAACTGTCTATGACACTCAATCCCTAAAAAGCAGAGCGGAGTGCCAACACTGATGAGATGCGGTAGTGTCTCTTACAAACTCCACAGTGCTCTGCTTATCCTTTATGTCGCAGGAGGTCAGCATGTAAACACTCCTGGATATGTCAATTCTGTGCCTGTTTCAAAATTTGATCCGTGGTAAAGCACCCCCTGCTCACACCTTATTTTCTCAGGGTGACACAGAAAGAAGGTAGTGGTGAAGGATCCAAAGTGGCTAGTGTGGAGACCCATCCTAATTGAGTCAAAGCTCTCCTCAGGGTCCCGCTTAATTGAACTGAGCCTTTGAAATGAGAATATACCATTACTCAGAGGCAGTCTCTGTGCAACCTACCCCACTCATCTCGCTTTCAGATGGGCAGCAGCTGCACATACTGCCTGAAATAGTGGCCTGAGAACCTCTTCAAATGACAGATTAACCTCTCTACTGATGCTTTATCAATTTGTTTCTTGCATGATAATCAGGTGCACTTGACAGTGATGAAGATTTAATATTTACATCTTAGATTCTCCTCTTGGGAACTGGACTACTTTGTTTAGTCAAGAAAAAAGAAGTATCTCTTGGTGGTTCTCTAAATGGCATTGCATTGTAAACCAGACACTGAAATCAACAAAGTTTGGCATTTCTAAATAATAAATAACCTAAATGATTCATTATAAAACTGCTAATTGCTGAGCTGAAATGGTTTGCCAGTTAATAAGTGAGTTAATTGGGGGAAAAAAACAGCCCCGCACTTGATTAAATAATTGAGAAATATAATTGAGAATATTAGAATAATTGTTAGGAGCAGACAGATTAATTAATCAAACAATTGTTAAGCTGTGCATGCCTGTGGCCATACTGCACTCACACGCTGTGCCATCTTCGTGTTATTCTCCTCATAGTATAGGTTAGTGTTCTGTGAATGTGATAAGGAAGATATGTTTTCAACGCATTGGTGGGTACACCCAGACACAGTATCTCTAGCTTGAGGCCACACACCCATAGATCTGAAAGATGATACTGTAGTTGAACACCCACGCGGGCCCCTCTGCTCTGTGTCCGATCATACTGTTTACCCAGCTGGCTGGCTCCTTCCACAGACTCTGGATCAGTGTGGGACACTTTGAAATAGCTCCAGCTGTCGAAAGGCGATGACCCCACTGCAGATACCCAGTCAGCACACAATGACAGCCTCTCACAGTGTCAGCTGGGAGGAAAGATGCTTGTGTGACCAGATGATAAAACTCTGCTGAGGCGCTGTGTGTGTGACAAGAATGTGTGCTGTGCCGCTCTTTTCTGATAAGTGTTGTTTTGTAACAGGGAGGGGTGAAAGTTGCGACCCTTTGCTATGGTTTAAGTTTTTTTTTTTTTTTTTGGATTGTATGATGGCATTTGTGTAATAGGAGGAATGTGTTTTCAGTACATATGAAGTCTGACTGTTGACACACATGTGTAGTTGTGCAAACTGTCAACAACAGGAGGCCATGAATAATAAATTGAGAAGCAAAGGTTTGTTGTTTCACCATCTGTCACTGTTGATCACAGTAAAAAAGCACTGCCATCAGCCAACTTGTCAAACATGGTATGGTATCTTGTGTAGTGTTTATCATAATCTGGATGCTATGAGAACATTTTTTGAAACATGGTCACGCTGATAATTTGACCTCAGGCTAAGTCCTTAAGGCTGCTTATCCAATACCGCATGTGTAATGTTCCCTTTTTGACTTCTTTTACCCACAAATTTGCAGTGTGTACGCTATAGGTTTATCTTTTTCCTATAACTCACCCTCCTTTTGCAATAATTTATACACCAATCTAGCTACCACCACAATATAGGATTTCAACCCTGCAGCAGTGGTAAACTTGCACTTGGAAGCAGACAGAGTCAGATAACCTCAGTGATGGTCTGTTGCTAGGCAGTAACTATGCAGCAGTCTCTCCCTGTGTTTTCTGCTGTCTCCTCACAACTGCTTTTGAGCATTTCTTTCCCTCTCTCACTCTCTCTCTAGCTGGTTATCTGTTCCATAAATGTGTTCTCTGCCTTCTTTTTTTGCATCTCTCTCCATATCTTTGTATGTTCTGTGGTTACATTGTGTAATTATGCCTCCTTCCCCCTGTGGTTCCCTTCATTTCCCTCCCTTGTGGCCCCCTCCCTCGCCTTTGAAACCCCCCCACCCACCACTGTGCAGTTCAGCGAGTGCAAAAATGTGCAGCTGTGGTTGAGCATCTTCATCCGAGACTCGATGGTCTAGACTGATCTCTGGTGGTCAGTCTTTTGAGAGAGGTCAAAAGACTTCCTTGAGATTTTGATTGATTAGGTCTTAGTCCTTTGATGTTTTGCATTTAATGTCAGCTAACTGATTCATGCATATCCAACCCAACTCTGTCACTGACTTACTTCCAAAATGAGCAAGACAATAGGAAGGGATCAAGTGACAAAGCATAGGGGCATAGCTGACAAGTTACATGGTGATGGTGAATCTAAATTTCAGAGATGGCAATTTCCTGCTATGGATTAATGTCATTCTATGTCTCTATGTCTTTTCTAAAATTCTTATGCTCAGTAATGATTGCGTGATTGTGTGCATGGATAAAGAAACAGGTTTCGGTCAAGGTTCCCAACTGAGTTAAGTGACCCGGAAGTATCTGTATGGCAGCCTTAATAACAGCTAGTTTACTGTACTGTAGAAAGGTGCTTGAGTGCTTCCTTTGTTAGCATAGGATACAATGGCACATACTTTATGAATGGAAGGGAGATAATGCAGTCCCACAATTCAAAGCGACGTGCTATACGGAAACAAACGCATTATGCAACTGATAAGTGACAAACTGTCATGTAAATTACACCCGTGTTTTCCTTCTTCTGCTATGTTTTTGACTTACAGTATTTTGTTAAATCCACAGGCAAAATAAACAGGCAAAACAGGAACCCTGCACTGTGTGAGCTGTTGAATTTTTTTTTCTCTTTACACTAAATCTGCAGGCACATTATGAATGCTGTTGCTTATGATAAAGTTGCTGCCTTGTGTGAAGTAATTGCAACGAATTTTTAGAAAAATGCTCAATAAATAAAGCTAATATGGTATATTCAAATGATCAAAGCGGTTTCATGGTTGTGTAACTGTGTCTGCAGTGTTGAGTGTTGCTCTATTACCAGCCTTTAGAATTATCACTGATTAATTTCTGGGCTGTCTTCAGAGATGATAAAGGTCCTAATAAAGGCGAGGATTAAAGTGAAAATAGGAGCAGAAAACAGGGTGAGCTTCATCTATTAGTCATTTCATTTCCTTTGATTATTGTGACTGGTATGCTTGATTTTTTTTTTTGTGTAAATTTCAACCTTTTTAATAAACTGATATTCTAGACTGGGCTGCCCACATTTATAAAGGCTGCATAAAACAGTACAGTAAGAACATGTAGAGCAAAGTATCTAAGATGAGCTTTTTTTTGTGGGATTTCCTGTTCTGCTGTTCTCTTTTCCAAAACTTTGGTTACCATTAAAGTTAATGAAAAGTGACAAGGAAAGATGACATGGAAAATTGGATAATGCTTTTAAGTAAAGCAGTAAAGCAGAATAATGATGTGCCATAGACATATTAACTGTCTTTAACACTGGTGAGACACTGCTGCTTTGTCTGTCACATGTGACTTGTGAATGCTGATGTTGGTAATTTACAACATTGGTCATCTGCCTGTAGTCACCCGCGCTTTTCTGTTCTGCTCAGTCACCAGTCTCCCAGCTGTGCTGATATGTGTCATTCTGGCCCGTGAGTTTAATTGTGTTAATCTCTCCATGCTTCCAGTTTCTGTTTTTATTACTCTCTTTGCTGTCTTGTGGTTGCGCAAAAGAAACTTGTTTTTCTCTGTCTTTTTCTGACATTGATACTGAAACCATGAATGAGTGGCATGCATGAACCATGTGACACCTTGGTGGCTGTGTAATTCCTGGGGCATTCCATTCTGAACAGCTCACTGTGGTAGAGTCTATGGGAGAACATGACCCCTCAGAAACAACCCCCTCCAAAGAAAGTAAAAATGATCAAACAACCTTTGCTAACTTCAGTTTGTACTTCAGCATAAGGTAGATGTGCTACATATATATATATATATATATATATATATATATATATATATATATATATATATATATATATATATATATATATATATATATATATATATATATATATATATATATATATATATATATATTGTGCAAATGTATTGAGCTACCTTCATTCCTTTATGTAAATCTGAGGAAACTGGGCCAGTGAAGGACAAAAGAAGAAGTTGCATGCCTTAAAAAACCAAAAACTATTACACAATTTACACAAGAATTGGAAAATCACTGACACACAGTCTTATGGATGAGCTGGTAGAGGTGGCAGGGGAGAGGGAGGTCTGGGCTTCTTTGCTTAGGCTCCTGCGACCCGGACCCAGATAAGCAGAAGAAAATGGATGGATGGATAGATGGTCTTATGGAATGATGAATCCGAATCCAAAAATGTTTGGTTCAAATCTTTGTCAATATGTACAGAGGGGGTCAGGAGCGAGATGCAATTGTGTCTATAGCTGTCTGTAAAACATGGTGGAGGCTCTGTCATGGTTTTGGGGCTGCATTTCGGCCACCGGTGTTGGGGATCTTGTCAAAACTGATGAAATTATTCAAGCAGAAAGGTACCATTAGATCTTGATTCACCATGCAGTACCATCCGGCACGTGCCTGATTGGCAACAGCAATTATCCCAAACATGTTGCCAATGCAGTAAAAGCATACCTGGATAGAAAAACGCTGTACACTATCAGTCATGGAGTGGCCTCCCCAGACCTCAATATTATTAAAGCAGTGTAGGAGCGTCTTTACAGAGAATGAAACATAAGGCAGCCAAGATCCAACGAATAGCTCTGAATGCCCTTCAAGAAGCCCGGAGAAATGTTCCAGAAGACTGCTTTTGAAATTACAGAAAGGTTGCCTGAGAGAGTTCAGGCTGTGTTGAAGAATAAAGATGGCTTTACCTTATATACTGTATTTCCATTTATATTTGCACATGATTAAAAAAAATGCTGCCAAAATGTGAAGAAATTAGGTGTCTCAAGACTTTTGAACTGTACCTCTGTTTAGAGACTGTATTTGTTTATAGTGAGATGGTTAAGTGTATGGGAGAGGCTGGATTGAGGTTAAAATCATTCAGTCTTCAGCTTTTACCCATTCCTAAGAGTGATGGTCAAAACTGTAAGTTCAAATCTGATCCATCATTACTATCACGTGTCTATTTAGTGTAAGGTCTGTTTGTTACAAGAGAAAAACTGAGGGTGTACTTACATGACAAGACAAGTCTAAGGCACATTTCAGTTGTAATCTGGGAATGCAGATTTTGTAGGGTTTCAGTCACCAAGTGAGTAAAAGTAGAGCTATTGTAATATAGCTTGACAGCATTTAGAGAAGCAAAAATAAATGATGTCATAAGAAGATGTTTGCTTATGTGAGGAAAATGCTCAATATATCTTGATTAAGTAATTGCAGTGAACTATATAACTGTAAAACTTCATTAACCGAAAATCAAAATATCAAATTTGGTAAGAGATGCTCTGTTTTGCAGTATCATTGAACCTAAAGATCAATAACTTGTCTGGACTAAATAACAAAGGAAAGATAGGGATATTGTGTAAGTGTTGCTATATACTAAATGCCAAGAAGCTCATCTGTTGTAGGATATATTCTTCTCACATATCAAAGAGTTATGAGTGATGATATTGCTCAAAAAACCAGACAGACCTACAAGTGAATGTTAATCAACAGATAAAAATGCACCATCCTCAAAAGATAATATTGATCTTTTGCCTCCACATTATCTACCCAGCATCATTTTCTTGAAACTAATACGTGTGTTTATTTGTCTCTGCAGTGGAGTCTGGTGTGTGACTCAGCATGGAAAGTCCATATTGCAAAGTTCTCTCTGTTAGTCGGGTCCATCTTTGGATACCTGGTGTTTGGAATACTTGCTGACTGGTAAGATTTTCCCACCATTCTTTGCTGAGCAATAATGCCAATTTAAATGTGATTTTATACATGTTACAAGTATCATTTTTGCTCTTACCTTACTTCGCAGGTTTGGCCGCCACCCGGTGCTGATCATATCGGTACTGTTCATGTTGGTGTTTGGGTTGACTGTGGCCTTCTCTGTCAACGTCCCGATGTTCAGCACCTTGCGTTTCTTTGAGGGCTTTTGCCTGGCAGGAATCACCCTTTCTCTCTACGTCCTCAGTAAGTAACTCAGTAACTCCCTACTAAAAGCCCCAAGGGTTACTTTGTCAAACACCTTTACCCTCAGGTACTTGCCAAGATTGTTCTTTTATATAAAAGAAAACAAGGAAAGGTTTCCTAGAACAGTTTTGTTACATGTTAGAAGCTCTTATTTGTAACTAGCTTGTGAATTAGCTAGATTACTCTTTGTAAAGTGCCAGCCTCCAGTTTGCTTTTTTTTTTTTTTTTTTTTTTAACCACAAGAATTTCTTACAGCTGTTTAAATATTCACATAATGGCTACATACAGTCATGCAAAAGAAAGTTTTCATATGACTCTGCAGTCCTGTGAAAGTACACTCCGTGATTCTGTAGCTTGTAGAACCACCTTTAGCAGCAATAAATTGAAGTAGGTGTTTTCAGTATCACTTTATAAGTCTCTCATATGATTGTGGAGGAATTTTGGCCCACTCTTCTTTATGGCATTGGTTCATTTTATTGAGGTTTGCATGGTCTCAACTTTGAAATCTCCATTATTTCAGCTTGAGCCTTGATTTTAACCATCATCACTTCCATGGAAACTCTTTGTAAAGCCGTGTGTTTTTTGGCTTCCTCTTTGTACACAATTGTTTCAGTTTCTTAAGTCGGACTTTGTCCTGTTTTCTTGCCTTAGAGTTGCTGACTTCTGTCTTGCAACATCATCACCACTTTCTCTGCTTTACCCGGGTGTAAACCTGTTTACTTTTATAGAGAAATGGGAGTGTGGCAGATGGTATGCAAGCCTGTTGTTTCAGAGTGATATACTAACATACATGGTGGTAAGAACCAAATTGGCCAGTGTTTCACCTTTCATCAATCTGACGGTAATTTTGCTTACTCACATATTTGTAAATGAAGGCATTACTCAGTTTTGGCCATCTGCTGTCAGGCAGGTGTCACATTTGACTCAAGAATATTTTGGTATATAGAAGGGTTCATGGTTGACTCAATGACTGCAAGGTGCCCAGGTCCTTTGACTGCAAAACAAGCCCAAATCATCACCCCTTCATCCCCATGCTTGAAAGTTAGTATGAGGTACTAGTGCTGATATGCTGCGTTTGCATTTTGCCAAACATGGCATTGTGTATTATGGCCAAAAATTGGCCACTTTGGTCTAATCTGTCCAAAGGACATTGTTCCAGAAGTCTTGCGGTGTGTTCAGGTGCAACTTTGCAAACCTAAGCCATGCCGTCATGTTCTTTTTAGAGAGAAGAGGCTTTCTCCTGGCAACCCTTCGAAATAAAACATACTTGTTCAGTATTTTTCCTAATTGTACTGTCACAAGCTTCATTATTTAAGATGCTAACTGAGGCCTGTAGAATCTGAGATGTAGCTCATACTCTATGGACCTTTTGCAATTTCTCTGAGTAGTGCACAGTCTGAGCTTGGGATGAATATGCTGGGACATCCACTTCTAGAAAGGCCGTGGTGTACACACACCTGAATGCTCCAGACCAGCAAACTGGTGAGCGTGTTTGTTAATGCTTTTAATTAGCAACATCTGGATGCTAGTTACCCTCTTAGTTCCTATGGATTCAGTAAGGGTGTGCTTATTTTTACATGACTGCATAGAGTGACTGGTTTTGACTGGATTTGGAATCAATTTAAGAGTAGGACCCAGTATTAAAAATCCTACAGAGAGTTTTTAAAAAAATTTTTTATTGTATGTCTTTGGATTTAATAGTAATCAGTAAGTTTTACTGCTATATGTGCCAGGCTACTTAAATGTTCACAGCACATGAAAAGGTAAACAAACACATAGTGTATTCATAGTTCTTGTTCTTGGTTTTGGAAACTCAAAAAAATAAATAAAAAGAAGACAGAACACTGAAAACTCATGTAAACAGCATTAGAAAACAGTTTTCTTGGAGTCCAATGCAAGCAACATAGCTTGTTCAGAAATCAAAATGTGCCATTCCTTGTCACTGTTGCTAGACTATGATTGGACCAACATACATAATTGGTAATCTGTGGGCTCCCTGTCTCCATACTGATAAGAAATGACCAAATCAGCATTGCAGAAATGAGTCATTTGGAATGGAATAAATGAGGTATTAGTTTCTTGGTAGAATCTTAGTAGTTTAGTCAGACTGGTTTGTTTTGGGCTTGGCTGCTTGTGTAGGTAGTACGAGCAAGTTTTGTTATACATCAAGGTCAGAGTTGCTTGTTGGAACTGTGTGAATGATGTATGTTTACTTATTGGGCATCATACATATTATACATGTTTGCTTCTGTGTGTGTGTGTGTCTGCTTCCTCTTAATTTTTTGTGTGCTACACTGTTACTGTTTTACTAACCAAATTGCATACCTACACAAAAAGCTATTCTGCTGTAATTCTAGTCTCTTGCTGGGGGTAGAAATCAGCTACAAGAAGAGTAATTATGTTGCACTAACCTCTTAACATTTATTAAACTGAATGCCTATGCTGGCATTAATTCTCATTACTTACAAACCACCACCTTGCTTAGCTTTAAATTGAACTCTTTCATTTTCATTTAGATGCACCACCACATTTTTTTCCCTGAGATTTTAGTCCTTGTTACGTCTAATCAATAATATAATACCGGGGGGAAAAAGTGGTTGTCTTCACTGCAATTTTTGCCATTATTGCAGGAAGAGTCTGTAGAGACTGTAATGTTTCTGAAGATGAATCATCTCTCTTAATGTGACCTTGTCTCTGAACGGTAAAGTAATAGTTTTGTGAAAATGTTGTGCTGTGTTGCATCCTGGTAATTGGTGGTGCAGCTGATGAACGTTCTCGGCTCAGCGCTGGATCCTTAAGAGCCTCTTTGGCCACAGTAATTGACCAGTGCAGAGGAAAGGGAAAGGGGAGGATGAGAGGGAGGGAGCAAGGACGAGACGATGAGGGAAGGGGCCCTCAGCGTCCTTGTCATTCTAATTTAATCCACACTGTATACCTTGAAAAGCTTTACAGCACACCCAGGATGGTGGGACTGTGTTTTTTTTAAATCTGCTCCCAGCACAATGGTGGGACTGAAAGAAGCAAAGGGTGGGATACGAATCAAATTTAAATTAACCTGACATTTACATTCATTGTTTTCAGCTTAGACTAAAGTTTGTGATTTTAGTGGCTCTCAGCAGGGTGGTTGGAGCCCAGTAAGAGGGAGTGGATTTAAGAGTCAATTTTTTTTTCTTTTATCATATGAATGCAGAATAGAAACATTAAAACAATAAATATTTGAGTTAATCAATGGTAAATAGAAATGGCTTTGTTTCAAAGGCTTCATCGCAATAGTGTGCATTTCAAACTTGTACATGTCAAACAAAGTTTATGGAAGTTAGTTATATGCTTCTTTATGGAAAACATTCTGATGGATAGAAAGGAAATTATGATTTATTAATTTTTTTGCAGTAGGACAATAAGAGGTAGCCGTAGTATACATTCCAAATAACCTACGCCATAAAATAGGTACACAAATTAGTCCCGTTACTTCTACCAATTTGACTCTTTGTTCTCAGTATTCTTTCAGTACTTTTGCTTTATTATTTTAGTTCAATTAACTTTTTAACTTTTTTTTTTGCAATCTATATCACAGTGATGGTAAAGTAAAGGCTGACAAAAAGCTGTTATTTTATGTGTTTCTTCTCCTTTGTGTGAGGTTAACTGAACAGTTTGTTTGGTTGAACAGTGGCTCAAGTGCTAATAATACACTGCTCAAAAAAAAAAAAGAAGAAGAAAGGAACGCCTTTTAATCAGAGTATACCATCAAGTCAGTTAAACTTCTGGGAATTTGATCTGGTCAGTTAAGTAGCAGAGGGGGATGTTAATCAGTTTCAGCTGCTTTGGTGTTAATGAAATTCCCATTGAGATCCAATGTGTTTTCAGAGTTTTCCTTTAATTTTTTTTAAGCAGTATATATAAAATATTAGGTTTACAGTCTCTATAGCTTTATAGGAAACAAACCCTAGAGGTAGTTCAGTTCATCCTGTGAAAACCCAGCAGTCTTCAGGTCCTTATAAATTCTCAGGCCTAAGACTGCATCCTAATAACCCAACCACTGATGTTGATCCATTTGCATTAACTGTAAACACAGGATCTTCTCAGTTACTTGCTTCAGGGTGTCATTAGAATTAAAATTACTTGTTCTGCATTTACATATAAAAATGAGTAGTCAAGCCCGAACAACAGTCACCCAGTGACTGAGATATTATCCTTCAGTGTTGGTGCAGGGTTTCCAATTTCAGTCTGTCCTTATGAAAAAAAAATCCTACAGAAATTGCTTCATTGTTTTTGCTAAAGAACGTGTAACTTATAATATGATTAAGTACTGTAGGACAAAAGCATAATCATAATCATCTTGCTGTACTGTAGCATGTAGTACACTCAAGTCGATCAGGGGTTAACTGGATAGCTGTATGTTTGAACTTTGTGCATGTTTTGTGTTGACATACTGCCACCCTTATTTCTAATCACGTGTGGCCCCTGTCACATGATATTTGCCCTGCAGCCACTCTGTATTGACAAAACTACTCTACAGCAAAGAGGAGGAACACAGTCATTCAGTAATCTGTTACTGGAGAGAATCATTCATTTCATTTATGTTAAGAATATCTATTAACTTTACAAGAAAGTGGGCCGCTGACTAAAAGTTTAGAAAAGGGTAAAATTCATTGTAGTCGACGCTCAGTCCTATCACATGCAACACTGTAACCCACGTGACCTTCGTTTGTGGTTTGCTTTGTTTTACCCTACTTTCAAAGGGAAGCCAGAGTCAAATCCCAGGTACAGCTGTGTTTGCAGTGGAGACATTACACTAAACCCCCATTTCTTACCCATCCGTGTGCTATCAAGTCTCATTATAAGCACATCATGTGCAATAATTTCAATCTAGAAAAATCTTATGATAATTTCAATCTTTCTATTTAATTTGAAACTTTTAATCACAGTCATATAGCTAGTATTGTATGGTGATGCAGTTAATAGAATGCATCATTCAGGAAAACTATTGGTGTTTGACTTTTATAAGACAGGAGCAATTCATGCATAACTTGTTTGTTGTGCGAGGACACCCAGTCAAACCACTGCAGGGCCCAACATGGCTGATGCAGTGTGACAGCTACATGGCTCCTAACTGTCTCACAAAAGAAACACAATAAATTAAAAAGGAGATTTTCTAGTGGGGTGGATATTGGCAGGTGGTGGAAATGGGGACCAGGCTGCGATTTAAAAAATAAAATAAACTGATCGTGAAGATGGAAAGACTTGTGGATGTTGCACAGCTGTTAGAGAAGCATTTTTCCCATCTGAAGAGCTCTTTACTAGGAGCCAGTGTGATACAATTACAGCACTACCACAAGTGAAGTGTTTTGTATACTAACATTAAGCTCTGTCATATATAAACTAAGTTGATGCATCTCTCTACTTCACTGATCCAAAGTATAAGGGCACAAAAGAAGGGCCGATGGCTATAGAAAGTCATCTGATGCAGCGCTGCTATTTATACCTCAGTGCTCCATCAGTGTAAGCTAGTCTTTTTAGCGTCACGGCACAGGGCTCATTGTGCTTATAGCATTGTGGTGCTGCTCACTAATGCATTTTTACAGTAAACACCAAACCCCTCCCTTACCCCAGGCTCACATCCCCCCCCCCTTTACAAATACACTTCAGCTCTTGCTGAGTCATGGTAGCAGACTGCACAGACTGGTGGGGAATTCTGTGATCAGCTTGAGACAGAGTGATTCTGATCTAGGGCAGTAGTCCACAGCCCTTATGACTGTGTGAAAGATTTATGAGTTAAAGTAAAGTTTCTCTCTGTAAAAATCACTGTCAGATTAAATCCATTTGCATGTATGTCCATACACATTAGCTTAATGTAATTTCATCTTACTGTTATCAGCTGTTAATGGAGGTTAGAGGAAGGATTAGTTTGCGCTAAACTCATCTTAAGAAGAGTGCGTGCTCACTTTCTGTGTCTGAATCAGCTGCATGCCTGTACATGTGATGGGTGTGTGTGTGAGAGAGAGAGACAGACAGAAGTCTCATGAGGCAGGGAGGAAACACAATGCGATGCAGAAAAAATCACGGATAGTTGTTTTTCACTTACAGGCCATGTTGTAATCTAGAGCGTCATGACTTTTCTCTCTGTCACCTTTCACATAAATGCTCACGACTGCTGTGTGTGTGAAGAGATTGTACGTAAGTTATTTTTGATAAAGGTTAGTGTGGTAGAACGTTAGCCAGTGTAGTTTTTTTTTTTTTTTTTTTTAAGAGGCAGAGGATTGTTTTTTAGCTTGACCTGTTATATTAAAAAAAATGAGCACAATTGTAAGTTTTTGGGCCACCATGTGCTGCCAGAATAAATTCACAGATGCACTACGGCATTGATTCTCTATCAGAAGGATGGAACTCCATTCTTCCTAAAAGAGATTCCGTCATTTTGGTGTTTTTGATGATGGTTATAGCTGGTGCTGTCGAATGTATCAATCCTAAACTCACCCTGAGGTCTTCACTTGAGCTGAGACTGCAGGATCTATGATTCATATAAAAATGATCACAACCTCACCAGCTTACATGCAAAAAACCCACACTTTGTTAAATGACATGAGTTAATTAGTATAGCTTGTGTTTAAAAAAATCTACAGTGTACTATTAGTTCCACCTGAAATTGGAATTCAGAAATGTTCCATTGGGATTTATCACAAAGTGGCAATAATAACTACATCCTTTGCTGAAAAAGCATTGGTTTCCAAGATATCTTATATTTGCTCTTAGATAAAATGTGCACTGCATACGTTGTGTTGTCCCATAAGACCTGGATTTTGTTTAACTAATAATTTCAGCAGTAACGGCTTCTTTGGGGAAATAGGGCATCGCTTTTATTTGCATCAGTATGGCAATATTGCTGTTGACGTGCCCAGAGAGACTACTGACTGTGTGGATGGTGTTTGCTGCTCTTTTTTTTTTTGTACATGCACTGGGCTTGCATGTGTAGCTATTATGTACACAGGTACAACTGGAAGTTTATAGTCTTCTCGAAAGACAGAAGGGGGAAGTGTATACTATATGATGATGAATTGTATCTTGGCTCTCTTCAGCTCATGTTTATTACTGGTTGTACAGGTTTTTTTTAGCCTATTAAAGTTAAAATATAATCTCCTGTAGTGTTAGTGTGTTAGTTATTACATCATTTCCATAAAGAGTAACCAAGCAAGGTCTTAAACAGCTATTGTTGCAGTAAAATGCGTTACAGTCTGTTAGTTTGGTTCTGTTGTGATCCTTAAGAACAAATTCACACCATTACTAAATTAAATACACATTTATTGTATGTTTACTGAACATGCATGCCAAAGGCAGACTGAGTGCCATACTGTATGTAAATGAAGAAGCATCTGAATATAGAGCATATATGATTAAAGTACATAATGTAAGGGCAGTGATATTCCAACTGAGTAATTCCAATACTGTGTGAAAGAGTTCAAAAATAGGGCATCAAATGAGCTTTAGAGTGTTTTCTTTTGTAATGCCAAAGCCGAATATTTGGTTGATATTTGTACATCATGCCATTGTGAGATTTAATATGGTTCAGTGTCCCTTTAGCTGTGTGTATGGATTTTTCCCTTTCCTTTTGACTGAGTGGCAATGCTCCTCTGGTCAAACAGGATGATCGTCATTTACGCTTCTTGCTGCAGTGCTCTGCTGTCTTTTGTCAGGTTAGCCTGGCCAGGCTAACCTTGTTCTCATCCCTTTCCTGCATTGGCTGCAATGAGGTGCTTTCTATCAGTGGCACCCTCCTCTTACCACAGACATTAATCTCTCTTTCACTCCTAAAGATGCTCGAGGGACAAAGCAGGAAAAAAAAAAAAGTCGTGTGCAAATGTATTTGTTCTCTGTGGTTTCCTTTGTGCCGGGGTCAAATTTTCCATTTGTGGAAAACAATTTGTGTGCACGCTGATAATGGTTATTGCTCAACCTGGACTTTAAAAACAGAGAAGTTTTTCATTTAGCACCACGTGGCCATGTCTCCCTGAGATCACAGCTAGGTCTGCCTCACACCACTGCTGCTGTATTTTCCTGCCATCAGACAGACCACACTAATCCAACTTTCTATTCATTCTGTGTACTTAGAATGAATAAAAGAAATGGAAAGGAATGGATAAATACCCTGTAGAGGCAGTATGGGTATAGAGTGCAAATTCTTTCACCCTTAAAAAAACAAACAAAAACAACTATTGATTGTGAAACAGTGGCCTCAGTCTTCCTCACAGTCCACTCTTGCTGTCTCCTGATAAATGAATGAAGGTGCACAGTTAAACTCTGAGCAGGGTTAAAGTTCTTTTTTAAGCTAAGTTTGCATTTTTGGTAAAGTGTTAGGCTGTTAGCTAGCTGAGATATATATAGGTTGCACATATTTTTAATTTTTAAAGTAGTCTAAATTGGCCCAGTGTGGGAATCATTTTCAATCCCCATTTGTATGTCATAACCTCAAGCTATCTCAAACCACAAATTCCTGAGTGAAGTCCAGTAACTGGCCAAATCTTTACTGGCAACCTTTGCACTTTCTTTTGATGAGTGGGGGGGAAAAAAAAATCAATGCAGTTTCAGTTCTTCTTTGGTTAGGCTGCGGGTTGTGTTGAGTTAAGCGAATCTAGCACTTTATGTAACAAATGTAAGCTCTTCATCGGTCACTCAGTTCTCATATGGCATCTTCTGGACAGGTTATTCTGTGCTCATCTTTGTGTGTGAGGAATGGAGTGGACACGGTGGCGGTAATTGGGAAATACTGTACCCTAACACAGCACACTAACAAAAGAATATACTTTCTATGTGGGAATTTACTGCCCTGATTGCTGAGAATGTCAATACATGTAAATCAAAGGAAAGTGATTGTGGATAGATGGAGTTGTCTGACATTCTGCTCAACTCCAGAAAAGAGACTAAACTCAATAAACATGACCTTATTCTTAGTCAATAGCTCCTTCTTGGTGCTCGAAAAAAGAAGAAGGAGAATGCAAGATTTTTGTGTGACAGCACAGTCAGTTTATGTATAAAAATAAATAGTGGACAAAGTTATCAAGGTTATTTATCAGATTAATCATCAATTATCAGTGCAGTTAGAGAGTCACACTAATTGCGTTAATGAAATTCTGGTTACGAATGAGCAAACTCAGAAGACAAGCCACGGCGGACAGAAGACTATTTTACTTTGCCCTTTAATTGACCTGAGGCCTTTAACCTTGTCAGCATAAGTGTTTTCATGCTCTATCAGTGTGTTGGCTTTCTGCCATGTCTTCTTGGGTGATTATGTTGTACTAAAATTTGAAGGGTACCTTAAGAGCAATGTTCCCTGTTCTCACAGACTTTCATGACTAACTGTGGGGGGAATGAGGTTGTACATCCACCCCAGTAACATTTCATTTCTTCTAGATGTCCTCCACAGAGGATACAGTTTGCCTGTATCTTTTAACTAATTGATCTGTAGTAATACCAGCCAAAGACCAAAGTTCGCTGGACCCTAATCAGGGAACTGCTGTATGCTGACAATGCTTCACTGGTCTGCCACTCAGAAGAAATACTTCAGACATTCATCAGAAACTTTACACATGCCTGATTTGAGTTTGGCCTCAGCAGGCATTTCCATCTGTGACTATCCATCTTTTGAACTTTAATGGTGTATTGATCATGCGGCGAATGGCATACCTGCCCAGTAAGGTCTGGATGAACCCCAGGTGGAACACATATATAAAGATGAAAGTAAACTTGGCCTGTGACTTTACTGTATTAATATGTTTAATTAGATTTTGAACTATTGGGATACTTGAGACAAATTAACGGCCTAAATAAGCTGGCTGTGAATCGGAGCTGTATGCAGATACTGCACAGGAGGTCCCCTGACTTGACAAGGATTGACTACATTCAGTGTAGTAATGAACATGATGCAGGCATTTGAACATCCCATTCCACTTTGTTTGTTTTATTATTTGCATCGACAATTTTCTCTTTTTACATATGTATGTAAATGGTGAATGCCTTGCTGCTTATATAGCAAATTTCTCCTCAGTTTGAGCACTCAAAGCACTTTCTATTACAAGTCTCATTTACCCAATCTCACACACAATTATACAGTGCTTTTATCTATGCCTAAGCGCTTTTATCCAGCAATTACACACACTCACGTAGATGCATCGAGGGCAACTCAGGATTCAGCAACTTCCCCAAGGATACTTCAAAACGTGGAATGGAGGAGCCGGGGATTGGTCCACCAACCTCATGACTGTAGATGACCCGCTTTACTACCTGAGCCACAGTCGCTCCTAAATGCAACACCTCGTATCCACAGGCGCATCTCCCATCCAAGTACTTACCGGGCCCGGCCCTGCTGAGTTTTTTTTTTTAATGCTCTAAATACTGTCAACAACAAGCTATCAAAAAGTAAATGTAAGCTTTTTACCTCGCCTTTGAATGTGGCCATTCAGACCAGCTGTAAGCATTTTTGCCTTAGAACGTAGTCAAACAATGCGTTGTATAACCCACAATTTCCACCACCGGTGTGCTCCAACACCTTCATCAGAACACACACTGAAGAAATTCCACTTGGAAATGCTGTTTAACCAAAGTGTTAGAGATTCCTTCCAAACATTCGTTAGAATCTGCAAGCTGTGCAATCGCTGTGGAGCAGGATTGGTCAGAATTGGTGGATTTTACGCTGTGCTAATGTCTGTGTGACAGGAGGCGCTGACACAGCCTTACAATATGCTCATGTTAACTTAGTTCTGGGTGGGATGTTATTTTGTTTGGTAAGTAATCAGTAACAAAGGGATATACACGTCCTACCTATGCCATTTTCTCTTGATGTAGAAGCAGTGGTGACAACTTTTTGGAGTGGGTAACATTTTTTTTCTTCTCACAGTTGCCAAAGAAATATGCAGATATGACATTCTTTCTTTTAATCCTGCCCGCAGTGCTGTAATTGATTTTTTTTTTTTTTTTTTTAATGAGCAGACACAAGATATGTTTAATTGCTGAATGAATCCAGGAACTTTGTGGTGGTTCAGAATCAGAATTTATTGACACTGAAGCATGTGCATTCAGAGCAGAGAGTGTGAAATGATATGAGAAGAAAGGGACTAGTGGATCAATGGCAGCCTTCCTGCAATGACTGCAAGAGGACCTCCAGGTCAGACCTAGATTATAGCTGCTAGTGTTGCAATGACAAATGCCGGATCTGCTTCAACCCATTAACAAATTCCCTGAGCTCATAGATGATTAAATACAGGCTGCGTAGTCAGTCATCTTAAAGGGCTTTACTTTTTTGTGCAATTAACTAGCAGCTTTATGCAAGGCAGTTTCCGAAAAACAGCCGAGGGTACTCAACCTGGTGCAAGACTGCCAAATCTATTGCTTTTCAGCAGTTACACACACATCAGTTTAGTACATAGGCCTAAAATGTGGCCCAGGAAACATTTACACACACTGCTAAAAGGATAAGTCCGTATGTGGCTCAGACTGCTTTCAGAGGTAGTCTGAGTGGTCACCTCTTAATGTATCCTCAGTGTATCAGTGGTCCAGTTGTGATCAGATCTCAGAAGATGCACGTAAATGCCTGTTTCAAAGAGGGACTCTGACAGAAGTCTAGTGAGCTACTGCAGCTCGTACTAGAGTGTGATTCATATTCCTACATTGCCAAAGTCAGCAAACCAGCCAAATCTTCTTTGGGGATTATCATCATTATTAATTGGCTTTTGGCCTAATCACTGATTATGTAATTTCTATTTCTACTATTGTGAGTGATACAAATGTATTTAAATGGTTTATTTTCTTCTGTTAGATGTCATGTCCCACTTTTCTGTCACCCTGGGGAGGCCTTTTGTTTTCAAGTTTAGTCAATTTCTTATATGTAACATTAGCTTAGTAATTGGTAGATTTATGTCAGTAGGACAGACTGCAGCAGAGCATTATGGGAATGCTGATCTAATATGCTGTGGAGGATTAGGGTCAGCACAAGTAAAGCGCTCAGGCCTCTTTTCCATGGCTTCTGGTCCTTATTTTGCATTTAGTTTAATTAAATAACCTTATTGTCATAACTGATATCTTATCGAAGTTGGTACTGCTTTGCTGAGCACTTTTTCACACCTCACCAGAGGACATACTTTTCCGGTCAGAATGCGTCAGCTTGTTGAGTGCACATGATGTCTCACTTGCATAAATACATAACCAAAGAATTCAAATCCCATGCAGTCCTTAACCAGTGAGCCGGCACTATTCTCCCACCAGCGCACAGAAAAGGAGTTTTGAGGTTAGTTGGTTCAAACTCAGCAGGTCTTGCACCCATCGCCCTGCTCTCCACTCATTGGCTTTGTCATACCAGCTGCGATAGTGTCTGTGAACAGAGAGCATTATTCATGTCCTCAGAGGGGGGCAAGTCCTAATTGAAATTCCAGTCTTTTCCAGTGGAATGAAGTGAAGCTGCCGACATCCAATGTATTATGCTGGCCCTGTCACCTTGGAAGGCCCACTGGAGACGGTTAAAATTCCTGGGAAGAAAAGTGATGTAAAAGAAAAAGGAACAAATGAAGTAAGACAAAAGATCTGGGTTAAACGAGAACAGCGGCATTACAGCGGTGTTCACTTTCTATGGTGTGATGTGAACTTCTCTGTACTGCAGTAACTAAAGGGCTGAACTGTCTGTGGTTGCTGGCTGCCAGTGTGAGGTGCATGCTAATGACTGAGTGAATGAATCAGTGCCATTCTGATTGAGGAGAAGCGAGTACAAGGAACCCCTTTCTAGTTAGTTCAGCAGCCTACTGTCTTCATCTGTCTACTGTCTCAGAGTAAAAACTGTACACAAGGACTTATTGTGGAGTCATAGCTTGTTTTCTAACTGACGAGTTTATTTATTAAATCTCAGAAATGGAAAGACTTGCACAATAGTAAAAAATAAAAGAAAAAAAAGAACAAATCCATGATGCATCCTCCTATAAAACCGGGAAAAGTAGGGTCATCTCCCATGCAGGAATATTTCAGAATTGATTTGGGAAAAAAAAAATCCTTTTTATTGATGTGGGAGTGGTTTTTGTGTTGAGTTATACTGAGTAACTCAACCAAGTTTTACACTGTGTTTAAAAAAATAAAGATAAATTCCCACCTCAGCAAATATCAGGATCCTTGCTCTGGCCTGTCTGCCTCGCCTAGTCAGAGTTGTTGTTCTGTTTCATCGGTTGACTTGCCAACTTTGATTTTCTTCCGTCAGATTGACGCATGGTCAGCTGTTGCTCAGATTCCAGGTTTTAGTCCCCTGAAAAAGTCAATCAGTGAAGTATGTTCATAGTTTTCTCAAATGTAATTAATTTTTTTCTTCTAATTCAAAAGGTAAAGGTAAATATCATGAAGATAATGGTAGATTTGCCAGGTAATTCAACTACATATGTGATACTGGGTGCAAATACCTTGTAATAACTAAAACATAGTACCCTGCAAAACTAGTGAACTTAGAAAAACTAGTTCTAATGGCCTGTGTAATCTTGACAAGAATTCTTGAAAATGGGGTATTCGCACTATTTTCATGCCCATTTTCTATGTATGTTTCCACCAGAGGGGAAAAAAACACATTTTATTATTTTTTTTCCTTCTCTTTGTTCTCTTTGCCAGGGATTGAGCTGTGCCTGCCAGGATGGCGATTTTCCATGACCATGGTGGCCAGCTTTGTGGTTTTGGGTGGTCAGCTCTTGATGCCTGGAGTGGCGTACCTCTGTCGCGACTGGCAGGTACTTCAAGCTGTCATCATCTGTCCCCTGCTGCTTATGGTGTCCTACATTTGGTAAGGAAAAGACCTGAGCATTTGCTGCACTCTGGTATCGGGTTATTTTGTCCTGATTTTGATATTCTGTTAAACTTAATCTTATGTTTTTCAGTTTAAATTATACACAATATTTTTCTGCTATATTTAAAAAATAAATACATATACACATCCACAATGATCAGATGTTCCTTGATTTATATATTTTTTTCTTTTTGTAAATTAAACATTGGTTAGCAGGTTTACTTAATTTTTTTACAAACTTTTGCAAAAATCAGTCCATCTAAGGATATTTTCCAGTAGTAAAGTCCAAGCTGAGTTAAGTGTCTTTTACGCTCGAACCCCTGCAGTGACTTTTCCCAAAGCTTAAGCATTAAATACACCATTTATTCTACCTCAATGAACACCACTCTGTAATACTGCTGATGTCTACAAAGACAGCAGGAATATAGATTTTGCCACGGAGCTTCAAAGACCTTGGCATCTTTGAAGTCCCTGCAGAACAAAGGGGGTTTCCATTCAGCAACAGTCTGAAGTAATCCAAAGCAAAAATCGTGTCAAACATCAGTGCTTCTCATGTAATACACTTCCGTTAGCGTAGGACATAATGTAGAACTGATGGGAATAAAGCTTTAGACATACACGGGGTTAGTGACTGTGATTTTGGTAAATAAGAAAATGTTGATTTGTCCTCGGCATTCATTACCACTCAGCAGTTTGGTGGCTCAGCTGTTGAATGGGGTTTCTAACAGTTGTATGCTCTGATGCAATCATGGCCTTGTTTGCTAAAGACTACAGAATTCAAGGACATGAAGCAGGTCGTGAAACCGATGCTACTTCTCAGGGTATATTGCTGGACGTTGCACAGTGAACTCAACCTGGCAGGTTCACTCTATACTTTTACTGTCTGTCCAGCCACCTAGCCATCTTTCATGTGATACTTTGTCATCTATATGTGATAGGTCTTTCACATGCCACACATTGATATATATATATATATATATATATATATAAATAAATACAAGCCTGGCGAGAGCTGTGAGCTCATTTCCAAAGAATGTAGTCATGTTGACATTCCTGATTAAGCCAAACTGTTGTGGCTAGCACTGCAAATACAGAAAAACAGCTGGGGGGGTGGGGGTGAAACCTGCGCTTCTACTTCTACTAGACAGAAATTCACCCAACTGCGACACCAGGCGTTATTTTATTGACTTTCTTCACATACACATATATTCTTTCTGCAAGCTGATACTGACCCCTGAGAGGAGTTTGTGCAACATTATGTAAAACAAAGGCCAGATAATAGAACGAACCAAATGAAAACAGGCACAGGGGTGATGATGGGTGTGAGACGGTACCACTGTAAATTGTGTTCTGTGTGTCACACTGCAGTAGACTGATTGCCTGTTTGGGATATGTTGTATAATTTTAGCTTAGCATTGGGGTTTTCTTCTCTGTCTTATATCCAAACTGTGTTGAAATGGCACACTGACTGACAAAAACAAGATTTTGTACTGCTGGCCCCAACAAAGTTAGATTCCATATACAACCTTATTAAAGGCTCTTTTCTTTCCTACTCATTTTTCATGTCATATTAACAAGGACATCCCCCGTCTTTTTGACAGGATCTTCCCTGAGTCACTGCGCTGGCTGCTCGCCACTCAGCAGTACGGCCGCTCCAAGCTGATCATGGGACACATAGCAAAGAAAAATCGGGTGAACGTGGAGCTCGACCCAGATAACATCCTCGGAGGTAAAGGATCCATCAACAGTAACTGAAAGACCTCAGACACAAACTCCGCATTTTACATTTTGATGTTACATTGTGCACAACATATTGTGATATTTAGATTCATGTTTAAATTTTTTTTTTGGTTTTATGTTAAAATAAACCTTGTGTTGTTCTGGCTTGCCTGCAGTGTTGTCTGCTAGGCATTTCTTCTGAAAGGCGTGGCCTGCATTATTATCTCCAGCTGTGCTTTTCCAAAATGAGACAGTTTGACAAGGTTATATACATTTCCCGTCTTGTTAACATAACAGTATAACACTACAGAGGTAGAATTAGGTGTTGAATTTTATATTATGGCACTCTCAAATGTTCATTAATTTCATTATAGCTTGGATGGGTGGACATGAGCTGACACAGTAGTGTGCAGATGGCAGATGGTTGTAGGTCAGGCATTTGACCCCGGGTTAACTGTCTGTAATTAGAAGACCAGCCAGAGCAGACTGAACTGTGTTGTTCTGAAAAGTCAGCGCAGAAAGTGTTAACACTATTGTTTATTATATATGCTTGTTTCTGTTTTTGTCCCGACATTACATAAATATCCATCCTTTTTGGAAAATCAAAGTGCCGCTATGAGATAAAAGGGTTTAAGAGGAGCCACAGTGTGAAATTGACTGTGTATTTTTAGAACTCAGAGACTCTGTGCTGATGTAGCATTTAGGGAAATAAGCGTTTTGCCATAGACATAAATTTATCTTTTATTTCTAATTTCCCCCTAATAAACTTCCCCATACTGTAGAGAAGCATTTCTTACTTTTCTGCTTTTAAATGCTCAGCATGAAATGATGCTATAGAATCAGACTGAAGCATGGCTGATGCTTGTATGATGACTTATTAGATCCCCTTTGAAAAGGGAATGGAATCATTTACATGTGTCTGAGCAGGGTTGAGCCTACCCGGTGTTTGTCAGGGGATCGCTAGAAATCCTGAGTGGTTATCCAGAAATAACCTTGAGGCAGTGACGCGGAATTCACATGCCTGAGTTAAACATGAAGCAGAGGTGTGTTTCTGTGGAAACTTGCAGATTGATACCAAAACATTCACTGAGTGCAATGTCATGTATCACCAGTAGCTCAGGGGTGTTGCCCACTGACAGCTACTCTGCTGCCAGTGTTACCATACCTGTTTGACAAAGCAGTACGAGAGTTCTTGCGTGGGATGAATGAGCTCCCTAAAATACATGTGGTCACAATAAATCAAGGTTGTCTTTGTTTGATTTTCCAGAAAACTCACACGACTGTATAACTTTTTCTTGATTTTGAAACCTCAAATTTTTATAATATTTACTACCTTGTGGATATAATTACTATCATTCAGATACAAAACTATACAGAACCCTAATGAGAACTCTTTTACATAGGTTTTAAGCTTTCAGTTAAAAGGGTAATTTTATTTTGTTCATTATTCAGATGTGTGTACTGCAGTACAACGGGTGGATGTAAACCTGTCCAACTAAATAATCGACAAAACTTATACACACACTAGATCGGGACTCACCTGCCGATCTAGTGTGTTCTTTTGAACGCTGACCTCTCCGTTTGAGAGTTGATCGTGAGAATCCCAGCTATGTTAGTCTGCTCAACAATGCTGTACGAGATCTGGGTGTTGCTTGTGTCCTTATCACCAAGGCTTTAATAATATCTTAGTTTGCTTGTTTTCAGAACTTCAAAGATCCCTTCAACAGAAACCAAAAAAGACGTGCATTGTGAAAATGGTTGGGACAAGGAACCTTTGGAAGAATATCGTTGTGCTCTGCGTCAACTCGTAAGTGGTTATTTTATACATGTATTACTACTGAGCAACCTGTTTGACCCAGTTTTTCTTAAAAGGTACGCAGAATAGAATGTCAATAAAATGTGTATTAAAGAATGCAGGTCATTCAAACCTTGTAATTGAAATGAAAAATAATACACAAATGACATACAGTACCAGTCAAACTTTTTGACTGCTACTGTATGAAAATTAAGACATTGTATGTTTCTGTTTTTAATGTGTTGATCTTGAATTTGGTGTCAGGAACATGCTTTCGAAAGATGGGACATGGGCATGTTTCTTTTAACAACACTATAAGCGTGAAAGAACAAAGGATGCTAATTGATTTGGTTATGAAAGCATAATGTGGTTTGTTTTCTTGGTTGATTATAGGATTTCTGCTGCAGTTCGCAGACTCTACTCTGTCATCTTTTCAGTTTTATAATGCAATGATCCACATTTTTTTTTTCAGTGGGTCACAGGTCTGGACTGCAGACAGGCCAGTTTCAGGACTCTGGACTCTTTTACTGCTGGTTGTAATACATGTGTATTGTGGTTTCTCTTGCTTAAATGAGCAAGTACTTCCTTGACAAAGACATATTGATGGTGCCAAAAACCCATTTATTGTATACTATTCAGCATTAACAGTGCCTTCACAGATGCGTATGTTTTCCATAGCATTTGCACTGATGCCTTTTTATAGCCTTGCATATGCATTAGGGCACAATAGTGATTTCTTACAAAAAAAGTCAAACATTAAAATGAAGTACAACTGTAGTGTACAGAACGCTATACTGGTAACGAGTCAGCCTCTCTCTTCTTTAACCCAAGAGACTTTGCAAACAAAGCTTTCTACAGTGTATTCTATCTTTTTTCAAAACGGGGTTATACATGCCACTGCGTGTTTGAGTGTGTGAGAATTTGAAAAGAGATGCAGATAACGCAGGTGCTTGGAGGGCAATGCAAGTCAGACCTGCCATTTTGTGGCATCAAATGCCAGTATTAACCTGAAGGGTAGATAGAGGATTGATCTTTTGCTGTTACTTCTTTTGTCCTTCCATATTTGTGCTGCTCTCTTTTCATCTCCAGTGGAATCTCTTTTCTCATCTTTGTTCGATCTGAGACCTCATCTCTTGCCTGGCAGACTGAGCTCTACCTCTGCTTTAGTGCACAGTGTCCCTGATTCTCTGTTTGCATAAATTTTACATGAGCTTTGTCCTTATGAAACATTAGACAGCTAAGAAGGAGGGTGTGAGGGCTTGCTTGTGTGTGTGTGTTTTTTTTTTGTTTGTTTTTTTTTGTTTTGTGTGTGTGCTCATGGGGTGTGGTCCTGTATGTCAATAAGTCACTGTTTACATATGTGCCGCTTTTGAAAATACACTGAGATTAGAAAAATCATGATGAAATTAAGAGGCCCTGTACTTTACACAGGTTACATAGTACCCTTACCAAACATGTGGTCCAGTGTCCTGGTGTAGCCAATGTATTATTTTATATGTCCTTTTGTTTAGACTTACTTTTCTCCTGTATATATTTTTTTATTTAGGCTAACTGGTTATGGGATCCACCACTGCTTTGCCCGCAGCATGATGGATCCTGAAGCTCAGGAAACCACCATGTTCCATAACTTCTATGCAGACTATTACACAATGGCGGGCATCGCGGTGGCATCATGCATTGCACTATGTCCAGCGGTTGGCCTGATGGGCCGCCGTGGTGGCCTTCTCATGTTTATGATCATCACTGCCCTTGCATCTCTGCTGCAGCTGGGTCTACTAAACTGTGAGTATTCCATAGGAACTCATATAATGTGAATTTCTAGTCATTCTTGAGGAGTGATGCCACACTGATGCAGTTTATTGGGTTTGACTTTTAAGTCCTCAATATTAAAAAAAAAAAAAAAGCTCTAATAACAGAGTTCTCCAATTATTCAGGTATTTTAAGTCACATAAATCAAAGGAATAGTTTGAAATTTTGGGAAATAAATCTATATGAGAATCAGCACCACTCTCAGGTCTGTTGGTTAAAAATAAATCTTAGAGGAATAGTTTAACTTAGCATAAAGCAGGTGGAACCAGCCAAACTGGTTCTGTAGTTCCAGCATTTAACTCTCTATAAACAAACTCTCTATAATAATGTTCTTTTTTTCTAGACACATATGTTACTGTAAATAACATATAATAAACAAGATATAAAATGTTTATTAGCAAAAGAGTGTTGTTCTTGAAAGTAAGGCTTTCTTCTGTTGAATGGATTTTGAAATGGTAAGAAAATAAAGGCCACATGAAGAGCACAGTGCTATGCAAATGTCAATGAATTTTCAATTTTATTCAGGGTTCTTCCTTTGCCCGTGCTCCTGCCTCTCCTCAGAGTTTCATAAAAATTGGTCTTGTAGTTTTTATGTAATTTTGCTGACCGATGAACCAACCAACAAACAATTTACTGAATGCAAAACCCCCAAACCAAACCAAACCCAACTAAAAAAAACAGAAATGGGTATGTCTCATAGATTGTTTTAAAACTTAATTCCAAGAAGCGAGCTAACACTTATATCATTAATAACATTTGTTTGACAAATGCCATGCAAATGACACGTGCTTGCAAGTGCGGATATCTAAAAATAACACTGACAGTCCTATATATTTGCTGCTCATAAACACGCCAAACATGCTGGTTATTGGGAGATTTGTTACCTTTATTTGTTTGTAATGGAATGACTGAACATGATTCCACTGTCAATGTGTACCAAAAGTGCCTCGGATGATCAAAACAGCGAACAACAGTTTATTCAGTTACAAATAAGCATTTAATGTTTAACCTGAGTCAACACATCAAGGTTATGCTCAAGTTATGGCTGTGTTCCATGTTCCCTTTGTCATGCTGTGCTGATGGGCTTTGCTCATCATGTTTTAATTCTGTTTTGGATTTCTCTCTTTTCTAATAATTTGTCTTCTTCTCTTTATTTTTCTAGTGTTGGGGAAGTACAGTGACCATCTGAATATAGGTGGGACTATTTGTTCCTATATATTCTTCTTTGATGTTTGAGAAATCAGCTGATTGATAATTGAGTCCTGCTGCTTAGATGTTTTCCATTATGAGCTTGATGAATTTTTTTAGAAAATGTGCAGCATGCAGATAGCCCGTGATATTTTTTTCAGGGCTATGCAAGCCTAGTAGGGAATCATGAGGAAGTTCTAGATGCAGTTATGACTAGCTTTTTACTTTGAATTTTATTTATTTGGTAGGGACCGTGGACATTAATAAACAATCTGTAAATGCGCCAGAATTAGCCAAAAGGCTATTTTTCATCTGTTGTCCCACGACAAATCGCAATTGGTCTTGCTAAAAAACAAACAAAGGTTATACAATCAAGGTTAAAATGACAAAACTACACAAATTTAAAAAGAGAAAATACAAACATACTTATTTATCCCCTTTGTGTTGAAGAGGGTGAGCCTCTTTTTACAGAGCTATGAACTCACCATCAGCTTTCCTTCACTCTCCTCTTCTGTTAATCAATCTCTTTATTCTCTCCACACTAATCCCACTGTGGTAAGGGAAAGCTGATCTCAGAGTTGGTTTCTGATCCTCTTTATGCCTTCTTTAGAATGTCTTATTCATAAAATACTGTATTCAAACCATCTTTGGGGCTAAACTGGCCCATTGTTTGCAGACCGATTTCTCAGTAGCTCCTTATTCTGTTTCTTTTTGTTAAAATTACACCACTTTCACTGTTTCGTAGCTTTAAAATTTTAAGGGGAAGCTTTATTAGTGGTAAAATAATGGCCTTTCTTTGCTTTTGTATATCCTTAGATTTTGAAATATTGTCATTCCATTACCTATTCTCGCTATATGAAATTTATCAGAATTGCTGCAATGTTATAATTTTAAAAGAAAAGATAATTTATGTAAATAATTTAAATCTGTTTCTCTCAAAAGGAAGAAAAAAAAATCCAAACTCCTATTTACATGTACTTCACTGTTGCACTTTCACTGATTACACAGGATACTGGATGAAAATTGCTCCATGTTTGTGTCTCCTGATTACTTCTGCAGATACCACAGGTACCATGAATAAGAACTTCTCCATCGCCTTCTCCATTATTGGTCTATGTTCTCCTCCCACGCAGTCAGCAACCTGAGCATCTTCTTCTGTGCCGAGATCACTCCCACCGTGATCAGGTGAAACCCACTGCAAGAGCAAGACCGTACCATCAGAGGAGGGGGGAGATAATGTGAAAAGCGTGCTCTTATTTTGCAGAGGAGTTAAAAAATATTTAGGCTGGCAAGTGTTGCAAATATCAAAATCTTCTTTTTAACCTGTTTTATTTTTCTGAATAGCTTATAATTCAGTTTATAGTATAGCTGTTTTTTTTGTTTGTTTGTTTGTTTTTTATCATGACAACCCATCCTACAAATGAATTAATTGGTCCTCCTCCTGTTTAATACTAGTATGGAATTACTGAACTACTAGAAAAGACAGACTCACAGTTCGGTGTCAAATGTAATCTGCATCTTGTACAAATGATCCAGTCTTTTGAGAACATGTGACACATCACTTGATGTATAAAAATGTAGGGCTATGCTGTTGGTTGCTCTGCTAACAGTGCGTGAAGTGCACCATCTTGTGGCTAACTTAGGCAATGATGGGAAAGGTAATAGCTTGCATGTAGAAAAGGGTGTTTATTGGTACTGCAGCACTCTCTGCTGCTCAGTAAAAATGCAGAACAGAAGAGAAGGATAAAAGGCAAAAATAAAATTCCTTTTATATACAAGATTTAGGTGATGGCTCTCCAGAACAACATGCAGGTCATAATTCACTTAAATCTTCCTGAATCTCTCTTGATATCACAATGTAATAAATATTCTGTCTTCTTATAGGGGTGGGGGTCTGGGCTTGGTCCTGGCCAGCGCTGGCTTTGGCATGCTTACTGCACCCATCATGGATCTCCACAACCAGAAGGGCTATTTCCTTCATCATATCATTTTTGCCTGCTGCACTCTCATCTGTATCATCTGCATTCTCCTGCTGCCTGGAACGCGCCATCAGCCACTCCCCGAGATCCTGGCTGATGCCGAGAACTACACCCGTCAACCTCTGCTTCCCCCGAGGAAACCTCTGCTGCACCCGTCTGACAGCAGCAGGGACTACACCAGAGTACGTGACACACCACTTCATGAAGCACCTGTCACCTTGGACTCCACTGCCTCTTCTATTGATATTGCTGGAGGAGGTATGGAGTTCATTGAGATGCACCCTCTTGTGACTGACTCTAAAGATCCCAACGGTCACTCAGTTTCATCTTCATCTAAAGCCCCTGTGATTACACTGGGTAAAGACGCCATCACACAGGCCACTAAAGAGCACCTACTGTCTTCCACTCCTTTACACAAAGCCCCATGTGTCACAGACCCACTTTTAGCTGCTGCAGAAGAACCTCCAGCATTAGTCCTGGATTCTGTGGAACCACTGATAGATTCAACCCTTCCTGAAATAAATGATAGTGGTGCATCCCCTGCAAGAGAGGCAGGCATTACCCCCGCTCCTTCATTGGATTCTTCCACTCCCCCATTCCCTCAAACTGTGCCCTCCTCTTTCTGCACCACACCCATCATCGAGCCCCCACCGAGTGCCACGTTAAAATCTCCAAACCCAGTGGATAATGACAGCGACAATATAATCACAAAATCTGACCCGCCTTTGCTAGAGGATACTCAAGCCGCTTCAGCGGGTTCTCCTTCTCCTTCTTCCATAAGAGACAGTCCTCCTCCTCTTATGGAAGGAGTAGATGTAGATTCAGCTCCTCCTCCTAGAAGAGACTCCCCCACCCTCACTGTTATAGACTCCCAACCACCTCAGTTAGATTCTACCTCTCCCCATGTTGAAGACGTAACTGTTTTACCTTCACATACCCCTCCTCCACCCACTGTCTCAGTGGACTCCACTGATCCTGTCATAGATACAGTCAACAATATAGCACAGTCTCCTTCCATTCTCCCTGTCACAAACATTGCGCATACCTCCACTCTAGAATCAACCACTCTGAATGTCACAGACACTGAACCACAATCAGCTGCTTGTCTCATCTTAGATTCAGTACCATCTTCCATCATGGATTCGACCTCTACAGACGCGACTCCATCCTCTGTAATGGACTGCACAGTGTCCTCCCCCATAGACTCTGGCGTTCTCTCTATCAGGGACAGGGACAGTGCCAGCACAGAAACCAGCACTGTCAATGGCATGGCATCATCATGATCCAGTTCTCCAGCCAGGAATTGAAGCTTTAAGTGTCTCACTAGGAGGCAGCCACCCACATGAACATTTTAACAAAGGGGAACAAGAACTGGTCTGCTCAGACTTCAGGCACTTAATGAAGATTGTTCCACACCTGGAGTCAAGTTGACATGTCTGCAAAGTTGCTGTACCTTTTTCAGTGCCGCTGCACCCTTTTGTGCAATTAGCCACTTAATGAGACCATGCATAGCGAGAGCGTGCCACAGGCTGGTATGTGGCAATGTGACAACAACTTCTGCTCTTCATGAATGTCACTGGAAATCACCAGCGTTTAAACTACTCTGATGTAGACGAACGGGAAATCAATGTCATTTTTAACAGACTTAAAACTATTCCCACAATCACTGAGACATGTCATCAGCACTGGTGAAGAAATGTAATGGTACTACAAACAAACAAACAAACAAAATCACTGGTACTTGTGCTCAAATGTGATGTTAAATATTTGTATAAAAAAAGTTGCTTTATATGTATGGACAAATCTGAATGTTACAAAGTACGTTTTGTTGCTATAGAGGTAAACAATCCAAATTGGAGTAGTTTTTCAAAATGCAATGCCAAAAACAAACAAACAAAAAAAAAACTACCCTGACCAAAATAAAGTGTAGAAATAGTGCCAAAACTTTAGTGACACAGTATTTGCCCGTTTGGGGAAATTTAGCTATACGTAAATACAGATTCCAAAAATTAAAAAATGCAGAAGAAAACTGAACAATGCATTCACCATTTGATGAATTGGAATTGACAGAAAGCATGTCTGCTTTCGTCAACATGTGTTTCATTGTATGAGCAGTGATATTAGTGAAAAGAATGACCCACATTTTGTTGGTCTGAATAAACTTTTATTTTTCCAGCTGTTTAAGCCAGTGAAATTTATGGTATGCAAATTGATTTTGTAAATGTGTTAATGTAAGTATATGGATAATTACTTGTTAAGCTTGATTTTTTTTTTTATTCAAAGTATTATTTTGAATAATTTCTCATAGTGTGCCCTTATTGTACAGAGCTTTACTTCATTCTTACAGTATTTGTGGCACCTCGGTGTGGTGGCACTTTATCTTACGAAGTGGGGACTAAGCATGAAAATTATTGTGAATGTGTCAGCAACAAAAAAAACAAAAAAGATGAAAAAAAAGAGAGATCAAATTGTAAAAAAAAAAAAAAAATCTATTTTTGAAACAAAACCCAAAATGTTTGATGTGATTGCCAAATGTCGCAGCATCACTAACCTTCAGCGTGTTCTCTGACTCATGGCCTGACATTTACCGATGTCAGCGTGTTCATACATTCACATGCACAACTAAGTTTACCTTAAAAGAAGAAAAAGAAAATGCAATACTTCTTACATTTGTCAAAATGACATTTTGAAAATGCAGGTCAGATAAGCCGATCGATATTCTTAAATTGAAAGACTTTTGCTTGAGGAAGCTTCCAAAGCCCACGTCCGCCGGTGGACAGCATTATACTTGACTTAAATGTGTGTGAAACTTTACAGTTGTAGTACATTGTGCTTTGGAGGTTGTAGTGTTTGTCCAAGGAAAGATGTGTGATTACAGATATGCCACTGTTTACAACAATCCTCATAATAATGATCATTATTAATAATAATAATTACACTGTACTGTAAAGCTTTAGAGCCAACTGAGTGATGTCTTGTCATTTCCAATGTGCTAAAATGATCACAGTGTATCATCTTACTTATATCCAGGGAGTATTTGGAGTTTTATTAAGGCGTCATTCAGGAGTCAAATGCAACAGCCAACTTGACGTAAGATTTTCTATGAACCTTACAGCTACATTACTCAAATTAAGTTTTGCGTTCAGCAAACTCAACTGTGCACTGATTAAAGGCTTAAATATCCTTTGATATTTATTTGAATGATTGAGCAAATCTAACTGTCATTTTTCTGAAATGCAGCTTAAATCAGACCATGACGGCTCCACTTTTGATTGATTGATCCAGGGGGTGGTCTTGTAAGAGCCCATCGGAGTCATGAATGAAATATTGAAAAAGAACAATTGAAATTTTCTTGCCATCATTTAATGTCGAACCTGTGTACGCTGTGCTGCTACACGTGAAAGCACAATGACTTGCAATCATGTGATGTCAGATTTTGTTGAGGGTGGCATCTTGACAATGAAAAAAGGGAAGGTGGGGCAGGGTTTTAAAAACTGTACAGACATGACTAGTTGCACAATGATTTTTTTCCTTCTTTGCAATACATCAGCATGCAATCTGCTTTGTGGAAAAGGGCGTTGACACTGGATTTAATAAGGAAATCTTAGCATCTGCAGTAGTGAGTGGGTGGACTGCAGTGGTCAGTAGCTTCATTTTACTCTTAAATCCTCCTCTGTGAATGTTGGTCTCTCTATCTCAGCGTGTGTATTGCAGAAATTGAAGTGTGTTTCAGCTGACTCCCACGCAACATCAGTGTAAAGTTAATGACACAGCACCATGCAACCAGTGTCTTCAGAGATCTGTTGCTTCCTTACTTTCTCCCGAGCAACTATTTTATAGTGCTGATGGGAGTAACTACCTTTTGTTAATAAGTAATTTTGTTAGTAAGCATTTTATTTGACTGTATTTGAAGCAAAATCAAAGTTCAGTGAAAGCAATCCAAAGCGATGTTAGCACCAGCGATAGGGTAGACTTTTTACTGTTGGAAAAGCAAGCAAAAAACAAACAAAAAAAGAACAATAGATTATGCCTTTGAAAATGTAGTGAATGTGTGGAAACATCAAGTTAAAATGAGATGAAGGATCATGGGTCTTAGCGAGGATTGGTTTTGAACCTGACAGCTGAAAGTCTCAGACAGGAAGTCCCCAGTGTACACATTTCAGGTTTTGCTTCTCTTAACCATGTGACTTAAAATCTCTTTGAGGGGGAGATTTGAATGAATGTAAAATAAATAAATAAAAATAATAACAAAACAAACAAGCAAACATGGATTGTACCATTTATAAATTCCAGTTGTTTGGTTTCATTTTATTTTCAGTTTAACAGTCATAATGCACTTGTATATAAGCCATACCTGTTGTTAAAATAAACCACTATTTATTGATCAACTGTGGATGTGAGTGATTTATTTTCATGACCACTTCTCTTTTAAAGTTAAATTTTCTTCAGATATTTCAGGCATTAAATAGCTTTCAAAGAAGTGGAAACTGAACCAATAAGGAGCACAGGATTTATTTTTATTTCATTTTTTTTTTTTATCTCAGAGCAGTTAATTCCATGAGTGCCTTAAGCCATCATAGTTATAAGTTAGTTAAGACATGTCACATTCAACATTATTATTTTAAAACTTCAGATATTAGGATTTATAACACCCGACTGTTAAGATATATTTTTCAGTCTGCATCAAAGTAGCGGAGGTACTGTCAGACCTAAACTGCCATAGGGATGACTCTTGACTTTTACCCAATCTTGAGGACGTCAAGGATTTTATATAAAGGGACTGTATGTGCACTTATTTAATATATGAATTTGTATCATAGTTATACATGGTGGTGCTCATAAGACTTTAGTAAAACTAACTAGGTAAAGTGTGCATGTCAGGGGAGGGTGAGCTATTAAGTCTTAACTAAGCTTTAAATAGTCAAAATACCAAACAGACTTTTCCACCGTTGTCTGAAACAGCCGGGCTCTTTTGTACAGGTAGCTGAATGTTGCTCACAGACGAGTGGGATGAATCAGCAGCTGCAGTCTTCAGCATTAAACTGATAAAGCCTGACACTTCCTGGTAGAATAATTAATTATCTGGATCTTTTAAAACATCTCCACTCAAATTTAAAAAAAATAGGGCAACTTCTTTTTTTTTTTTTTTTGCGCCTGTATGGGACAGGGTGATGTCAGGGGGATGATGCGGCATGATCCTCTAGTCCACTGCATCAAACCGGGGCGCTCCCATTGGCTGACGGGGATACTGGGGATGCTGCGTTGTGTATAACGTCATCTGACCAGCAGCACGTTTATCTATCTCGCTGGCTCAACACTCACCCTAGAAATGAGTCAAGTCCTGATTTTGAGAAACACAGCGGCAAGAGACTGAAGAGTGGACGCCGGTTAAAGTCGAGAAAGGACGCTCTCTGCACGCATCCGCAGCTCACCATGAGGGAAATCGTTCACATCCAAGCTGGTCAATGTGGAAATCAGATTGGGGCGAAGGTATAAATATTGTCATTTGATTTCTGGAAAGGGGCACTAATGGAGTAATTTGAATTTAAATGCGGAACGCCACAGTATTTCTTTTGTTTAATAACTTTTAAGGCGCAGTTTGGCCCATTTGATGGTTACAAATATCTCTTTAAAAATGTTATATCCATTATTAATAGCTTATATACCTGTAGGGTGCGGTTCAGTCCGGTTGGGTTTTTCGGTGATGTGGAGGCACTGCTGCGTGTCATTATGCCACCAGATGCGCAAAAACTAAAACAAGGCCTGACGCACATACTTCAAAACTCGCTTTACAGGTTTTTTTTTTTTTGGGGGGGGGGGGCTGTGTTGCTCGGGGGATGAGAGAAAAGAAAAGAAAAAAGAAAAAAGCTCTTAGTAATGAGTTTGTCGTGTCTTAGTTCTGGGAGGTGATAAGTGATGAACATGGCATCGATCCAACCGGTAGTTACCAAGGTGACAGTGAGCTGCAGCTGGAGAGGATAAACGTCTACTACAATGAGGCATCAGGTGAGAGAAAGAAAAGTTACTTTAAAATAAATCACATGCTTGCATCAGAATTTTCTGCCACTACACAAAGCAGCTTTTCCGCTGATCATCACCCTTGCATGGCCTTATGCTACACAGACCTCATTTGACTGTCACAGTATGCTCATGTCACAGATTTAGCTGCAGAGGAAAGTAGGTCCTGCTGTGAGTGAAGGGGAAAAATTAGGACAGTGTACCTGCTAAAATATCTCTTTCTGTGTCCATGTCTCCCCCCCTCCCCCCACTATCTCTTTCTATAGGGAGAACAGGTATCTGCAGTCTCAGTATAGCTGACCTCATGCTCAGTATCTGATTTTACTGGTGCCTATACTGAAGATCCTTCTAAATACAACCTGCTTGGCTGCTCACAGCCACTGTACATCAAGCAGCCAGTCAGTACCTGGTAAATGAAGGTGCAGTGATAATGAAGCGCTAGTATTTGTGTTTCACCATTTGGTCTGATGTTTTCAGAGAGGGTCATAATCTCAATCCATGTGCACCTGGGGTTGAAATCAAACCCTTCACTCATCTGCTTTGCCTATAAAGGCCAACAATCTACCCATATCCTATTTCCCAGCAGGATGCATTATTGATCCTTTGTTTCCATGTTGCATGCTGGCTTCAGTGTCACCAGCTGGGTCACTACTGCATGCAGACTGAACATCTGACTAATCAAATTGTTCTTAAAATATAAAGGGCAGCTTTATATGCAATATTAAACTTCAGCAGTGAGCAAGAGAAGGAAACAAGGCAGAGTCAGGGAAGATTGCGTCTGTGTTTGAATACGTCCTGCAAGGCTCAGCACTTTGAAAGCCCCGCTGGTCTAGATTAAGCTGTGCAGCACGCTGCAGCAGTTTTGCAAGAAGGGTCACAGACAGAAAGGGTGGGGCAAGGCAAAGAGCATGCAAACAACAGAAGACACTTAAAATTCCCAGCTTGAGTGACAGGCTGGTATTCTTAAGAAAATGCTGTTTGCATTAAAAATGACATCAGCAGACAGTATTTCTTTCATTATGGAGAATCTTTTGAAATATGCTGAGTTTTTTCTTCACGGTTCATTGCCAGTGTCACTGAGGTTACTGAGACTGTTGATATCTTACTCCACCCTTTCATCCATTACCTCTCCATATCCCTCCCTGTCCTCCTGTTCAAAGGCAGCAAATTTGTGCCCCGTGCCATTCTGGTGGACCTGGAACCAGGAACCATGGATTCAGTTCGCTCTGGTCCATTTGGGCAGCTATTCAGGCCTGACAATTTTGTCTTTGGTGAGTTGAAAATAAATCAGAATCAGACCACTCGTCTTGAACCGACTCCACATGTGTGAGTCATACGTGCATGTGTGTAGCAAATGTCCAACCTGCTGTCACAGCCTATGAAGCTGTGCCTCCCCTGCACTGCACAGTGCTACATATTCTGAGCACACAGCTCCTGCAGTCCCTCAGTGATGCATTGCCTGTGTGTGCGGATTGAGACAGCTCTTGTGGTGACTTAGCAAAAAGTCTGCTTGCAGATTGTGGTGCAGTGCAGAAAATAAATGAGAACAGGGGGGACAAAAATGTCTCACATGATGACAATCTATTTCACCACTGGATGTGTGCTAACAAGTCAATGATGGCACATAAATCACTTACTGATGCTTTCCAGAGAAATAAGATATTTAGAAAAACAATCTGGGCTGCCAAATTGTAATCAGTCTTAATCAGCCCTGCTAGCAGTTTTGTAAAACTAGACTAAGACACACTTTTGCTTTGAGTGAACTACTAATGCTGGCATAGAAATGTGCTTATGATGGCTATGTTTATAACATGCTATTTTGGAGATCTAGAATTTCACAACAGCCGATGTTTTTTTTAGTTTTAGTATCAAGTACATATAAAGGAAGTGGGAACTTTTCTTGCCAGTAAGACATATTAATGTTAAATGTATGGTGACGCTAGAAGAAAAGTCAGTCATCAAAGTGACTATGGTTTATCTTCTGGGAATTATGAACAAACCCTGACTGATATAAATTTTTTTTAAGACCAATACAGATACCGATATTTGGTGAATTAAAATCCGATATTCCAATATATCAGCCAATTTTTTTCCCTTCAGACATACAAAACACAATATTAACTTTCCCTAACATTTGTTATGTGTAATTATTTATTTACTTATTTATGCTCTGTCTGACATTCTTGGAGCAGCAGGTCAACAGTTGACAAAGCATATCAAAAATATCAACTTCATCTTGATTTCAGATATGAGAAGTCAAATAATCACCAAGGTTATTTTGATCCATCCTTTGTGCAAGATTGTGTCAGTCAATTCATACTTGAGTTACAAATTTAAAATCTTTATATGTACAGATATGCTAACAAAAACATTATGTATTCACCATTATTTGTCTTTAAACATTACTTCATGCAGGTCAAAGTGGAGCAGGAAATAACTGGGCTAAAGGTCACTACACCGAGGGAGCTGAGCTGGTGGACTCTGTGCTAGATGTGGTGAGAAAAGAGTCCGAAAACTGCGACTGCCTCCAGGGCTTTCAGCTGACCCACTCCCTGGGTGGAGGCACGGGTTCAGGAATGGGCACACTGCTCATCAGCAAGATCCGCGAGGAGTACCCTGATCGCATCATGAACACCTTCAGTGTCATGCCTTCCCCCAAAGTGTCTGACACTGTGGTGGAGCCCTATAACGCCACCCTCTCTGTACACCAGCTAGTGGAAAATACAGATGAGACCTTTAGCATTGATAATGAGGCATTGTATGATATCTGCTTCCGCACTTTGAAGCTAACCACACCCACCTATGGAGATCTTAACCACCTGGTATCAGCCACAATGAGTGGGGTGACAACATGTCTGCGCTTCCCTGGACAGCTCAATGCTGACCTCCGTAAGCTGGCTGTCAACATGGTGCCCTTCCCCCGCCTGCATTTCTTCATGCCAGGCTTTGCGCCTCTGACGAGCAGGGGCAGTGAGCAATACCGTGCCCTCTCTGTGCCAGAGCTCACACAGCAAATGTTTGATGCCAAGAACATGATGGCAGCGTGTGATCCCCGTCACGGACGCTACCTCACAGTCGCAGCCATCTTCCGTGGTCGTATGTCAATGAAGGAAGTTGATGAGCAGATGTTGAGTGTGCAAAACAAAAACAGCAGCTACTTTGTGGAATGGATTCCCAACAATGTCAAGACTGCCGTTTGTGACATCCCACCTCGTGGCCTCAAGATGTCCGCCACCTTCATTGGCAACAGCACTGCCATCCAGGAGCTGTTCCGAAGGATCTCTGAGCAGTTCACTGCCATGTTCCGCCGCAAGGCTTTCCTCCACTGGTACACTGGTGAGGGAATGGATGAGATGGAGTTCACTGAGGCCGAGAGCAACATGAACGACCTTGTGTCTGAGTATCAGCAATACCAGGATGCCACCGCTGATGAAATGGGTGAATACGAAGAGGATGAAATGGAAGATGAAGATGAAGTCCGCCACGATGTTCGCCACTGATTATAAAACCCACTGAACCAATCCCTAATAATAACTGTTGTTGGACAAAGGCAGCCAGATCATAAGATGTATGCTAGAGATGCAGATTTGAACTAAATGTTGTGCTATGCAGCTCATGATCAAATATAGTCATTTAGTTAAAACTGTGCTGGATATGAATATAGCCTTTACTGACAAAGATCGTGAATGGTGTTAGAATCTAGAATTATACAAGTATATAAAGCATTTGGTTTGCAAGTCATACTATGTCAGTATCGAAAACAAGTGCAGTTTTGTAACAATAACATCAATGTGCATTCATTTCCTCACGTCTCCAATAAAGGATCCAATCCATACTTCTTGCCAAGTTTCTTTTTTTCAAAGGTCCACAGTGTGAAAAAGCTGCGAAGAGCCATGAAAAGCCTATGTGACATCTTGATCTATTGCATTGTTTTGCAACTACGTAACAGGACGTGACCCATCTAATTAACTCGAAAGGAGCCCAACCCAACTAGGACGGTGCCCAGCAACAGCAAATAAACAGGCTGCACAGAGCACAAAGAGAAAGTAAAATGGGAATTTTAAAACAAGCACTGATCGCTAATAATCTAAGGCTGTAATGCACAATATCAAAGGAACAGGACAGGACTCTGACATTCACAGGAAAGACTGAAATATTTGATGCTCCTTGCCACACCCAGATCTAGGCTCTGAATCCAAAAATTTCCATGACAGAAAAATAAATAAATAAATAAAAAAGGAGAGTGGAAGAACTTTTTTCAACCCGAGTCTTTACAAAAAAACCCCCAAAACATCAGAATGACAGGATTTTGGAATCAATTTTCAATAAGGAAATTAAAATATCATCTCATTAACCTTCTCCCCTTCTTTTGGGAGAAATTAGGCACAACACAGACTATTACTTTTGAACCAGTTTTCTCAAAAGGAAGTGATTTTTAGAACCGAGAGAAATAGATCTGGTCCATTACAAGCTGTTAGTCAAATCACCAAATTGAGGTCAAAGTCTGACAAATTTCAGGTCATAAGTTGACCCACTTTTCTCCTGGATGTCACAAAATAGGAATGGCTCATCAGCAGCATCGCTCAGAGCTGTTTTTAATGCTTTGTCCTTTGACAGGTCAGACTGAGATTTGAAAAGAAAACTTTGCAACTGATATTATCCGCCGGGCGCCTCTGTTTCGGGCAGAGTTGCAAGGAAACAAAGCAATGAATTGTTACCAAATAATAATGCTAATTACTGTAAGAGGTAGTAAAGAAACAAATAGCAAATGGGATAAAGCAAAAACAGAACAAAAAAAGATGCAATAAGAATTGCGAATTAAACAAGGGGTCATTGTTGTGGGAGCTAAAACGTTATGTTTACTATAATGTCAAACCTAATTTTGGATTTCACTGGCAACCAGAGCTGCCTTCTTCCAGATCAAAAAGGCCATACAAAGTCAAGTACCCCCTGAGGGCTCAAGACAATGTTATCCCACATCAAGAGAAAACTCTTGCTGCAACTGAGGTTCAGTTTAACCGCTTCTAGTGAGCTTCTGTGCAGCTGAGCCTCTGTGGTATGGATTCATTCTCTAATATTACATTAATATTATTATTACTGGTCATTTAAAGAAAAAAAAAGGGTGTTTGAACAGTTTTTTTCTTATATAGCACACATTAACTGAACCAGTCAAGCACTAAAACCCACATGCCCTATATGCAGAAAGCACAGCCTGCTATCTGAAAATTGAGACAGAGGTAGAACATGATCTCACGTTTGCATTTTGCACATAATGAGCATATAATGCTGACTTTGTCTTTGAATACAAAACAAAAGGCTTTTCTGCATTATCTGTGACTGAAACCTGAGTTTCTACTTTCTCCCTTGTGTTTATGTGAAGCATGAATGAATCTTTGTCAACCACAGAGAGACCTGCTCTGTCTATTCTGAGCAGGAATGCTCCTGCCCGGTTGGAAAAGCCTGAAGCAAATGCTTACATTTTAACGTGTCTCTAATGGCAACATATTTTCGTTGCTATACAGTAAGTACCCTTAGAACATATTATGAAGAAAAATTAATTAAATTATAAAGGAGCTGTGTTCATCCTTGCACAGAATTAGCATAGTTACGCGGGCAGTCAGCTCACATTTGAAATGAACGAATCATTACAGAAGCAGCTGAAATGGGAGGAAGTAATGCACGGCTGCAGCAGCACTGGAAGAGTTTAAAACTTCAATAGACCATTACAGTCGAAGCGTATGTGTAATGATGAGAGTTAGGCATTAAATATATATAAATATATATTATTGTTATGTTTGAAATCAGAAAATAAAACATGTCAAACTGATTTTTTTTTCTAGTAGATTTTATTACAACAGGATAAAACCCCCTAAAACAGAAACATGTTCATGATCCCTGCGGCTTTGCACTGCACTGCTATATTCACACAGCATTTTAGAAAGTAAGTTTAAATTTACACATCAGTAGCAAGAACAGCTTGTCCCTAATAATGCTGCTCATCCACATTTTACCTTTACACACACACACACACACACACACACACACACACACACACACACACAAAAGTCCATCTGGTAATTATAGCAGAGAAAATAATTGCTTCAGCTTTAGCGCTTAGAATCTCTGGAAATTAACACTTGATTTATTCAAAAAAGAATTAAAAAGACATAGATTTAGGGAAAAAATATATAAAAATTGTGCAAAAAAAAAATTCAATAGAGAATGTCTTATTTGGTTTGTAGTCTTGTTTTTATGCACTTACAACATTTATCTATTTTTTGTACAGCTTTGTATTAGTATGAATTAAATCAACAGTCAGTTTAAAACTTTAACCATGGCTAAACCTTATGGCAATATACAAATTAGGCACCTTAAAAAAATAATCACAACACACAAAAATAAAACATCATTCTGTGCAAATCTGGTGTTGAAAACCTTTATGGATAAATGCTAAATTATAATAGCTACATTCTGCCTTTTTCACTGGAAAAACAATTGTATTCTTTTTGAAGACTAATTATAGATAATAAATGATTGCTATGCATAAATAATAATCCTTTTTTGTTGCCAATAGTCTTTACCAAGGTTTGTAACTCAAGACTGGGGTTCTTGGAGTGTGGGTGAAATTGTTGAGATCTGTCTGGGGCAAGGCAAATTTCTGCATATGAATTCCAGCTATTTATTGCTTCTGTAGCATAGCCTTCAGGGACAACTGGCAACCAGTGCATTATTTTCTCTTCCAGCAGCTTGGCAGGTTGGATGCTGGGATAAACGAGTCACACTGATCTGACAGCAATTACTGTCCAAGGAGAAGGTGTAGACTTTCTGATTGGTTTGTTTTTTTCCAGCTTCTCTTTGATAAGGACACAAAGTTGGAGGTTTACATTGTAAGTTTAACTGATTTAAGACTAGTTTGTTTGTTTGTCAGTTGCACTGAAAGTTTTTTTTATTTCCATTGTTTTTCTCTGGCTGCGCTCTAATAACAGAAGTCATGTAATACCATGTAAAATTTTACAATTTCTAATACTGTATTGTATTCAACTAATGCTGACTGATGCAATTTTAGTGTTAAGAAAGGGCAGACGTATTATTAACTAGTGTCAGTATGCCTCTCATGGCTGACTGAACCATATAGTCTGTATTACGTACTAACTACTCAGAGCAGTGGATGAGAACCTACAGTATAGCGCTCAAATTCAAGCAGACTAAACTCCAGTTTTGCAATCAATAACCTGCATTAATAGATGTAAAGCGTGTTTACGTACTGCAGTACATTCCGTACTATAGTACATTCCGGTCCAGCCAGTATGTCATTATATGTCAAAACAAGAGTGACATTTATGGTGAGGCTGCACAAAATTGTTGCTCTAAGCTCTTGAACTAGTTTCAAAATTTCTCTCAGTCACTGACACCTTTTTCTGCTGCACAACCACTCTCTTGCTCCCCTGTGTCTTGGGTGTGACTGTCAGCTTAACATCCTCGTTTGACCCGAGAGAACCGTGTGAACCCAGTGAAAAACCCTGAGCTTTCACTGGCACATGGCGACTTTTGACCTCAAAGCCCTGCTCTGCAGACCCTTGTCCAGTCTTAACAAAGCCCTGTGCTAAGTGCACACCTTGCTCTCCTCCTGTGGACCCATTCCCCACCACCAATACTTGTGTGGATCTTGAGATTGTTCCTTGCGAAAGGCCTTGTGCTGCCTGTCCTGTTGCTTCACCAATTCCTCCCTGTCTATCAACAAGTACCACACCCTGGGAACTTGGGAGGCCACTTACTTGCACCAGCCCATGGCTTAGTGCAGCTTGTCCTACTTGACCCACTGCCTGCTGTGCACCCCCTGCCACAAGCATCATTTGGGGCTTGGAATCGACTACATACATGGGCGTAGCAGCATAGTACATAGCAGGCTGCTGTATGAGCAGTGTCTGACTGGGAATCACTATGTTGTCCTGGACATGTAAGCTGGGAAGAGTTGCGGAACTCTGCGCTCTCTCAGTGATACGCTCCTCTTGGACAATGGTGGAAGATGATACATTGGAGGTATTGAGGGTGTTAATGTTGAGATGGTCCCTGTCCCTGACTATTTCTTTGTGACTATGGACATGTGTGTGTGTTGAAGTGGATGGCCTGATGGGAGACACAGGTCTGACTGGGGGGACAGAAACTCCTGCATGTGCAGATTCGGTCACCAAGGTTGATCCCTGGCAAATCTCAGCCAGGGTTTTGAATTTAGGCCCAAGGTCATTAAGGAATGCAAGATCGTCATCATTTTCGAGAAGGCTGCAGCAGCCTACAGAACCTGCAAGCGACTCTTGACCCTCATACTTGTAGACCAGCATACCATCCTTCACCTGAGATTGCTGTGCGGCATGATCTGATTTCTGCAAACAAGTGGGGAAAAAAAAAGAATATAACACAGCTTCTCTTTGTTGTTACATACTGCATGATTTTAAAAAAGGAAAAAACTATATGTGGTTAAAAAAAAAAAAAACATCTAATCATCCAAATTACAATTTGTACCAGGTAGTGATGACAAATATAATGCCTTGATCTGGATCAGACTTAAATTTTTCAGTTAACTTAGGGGATACTTACACTTGAATAGTAGTCCCATAGGAACTGGTCAGATAGAGCCATTCCATCAAAGGCCCCACTTCTGTATTGGGAGAAGCTCATATCTTGGCCAGCCGTCATCCCTGTATTCATAAATTCCATATTGTCTAGTCCACTGGAGTATTTGTACTGATTATACAGGTTCATGTTGTCAGCTGTCCAAGTAGATGTGTGTACAGCACTGCCTAAGGTTCCTCTTCCGCCTGCTGCTCCTCCTAAGTCAGTCAGTCCTCCCATGTATCCCTTTCCCTCATAGGTGTTGATATCCTTGATGTTCACTCCACCACCATCAAGCTCCACTGGGACACGCATAAGAGGAATCTCCTGCAAGAAAAATGCATGATTCAGTAAAGGGGTATCTGATAATCAAGTGTTGAGAGTTGCAAGTGTCTGAACAGCTCACAGTAAGACTACAGTGATACCTTGTCTTCTCCTTGTCCCTCAGTGTGATATGAGATCAGCTGTTGTTTTGTGTCAAACGGAATAGCCTTGAAATCGGCAATAGCCGCTGTGCCTCCACACAGGCAAAAGAGCAGCAGGAGGGGCACCACTGAAAAACAGGCACATTTTCCACAAAATTAAAATAAGCTCTTGTAAATTATTAGGCTGATGAAGTCAAATTAGTTCCAATAATCAGTGCATTACTTTAATGGAATAAAACAGATTGAACTCAGATTTAACTGAACTGCATACTGGAGTCATCTGCGTGTGATCTACTCCTTAATTTTAGTCAGTCTCCCTAGGCATGCTACAACAAGTTGGATTAGGCAACCTTGCGATGTAAAGTTATATATTAAAAAATAAAACAAAAAACAAACAAACCAGGAAGAGAAAAATCCTCGACTGACTGCTCTACTTACACAGCAACAGCAGCAGTCCCAGTAACAGGAGCAGAACACCTGGAGCTCCAAAAGTTGCAGTTGAAGTTGTGCGTAACAAACAAGCTTTAGTGTTTTCATGGCAGGTACACACAGTCACGTCTACTGTCTGAACATCAGCACACGACTTTCCTTGCTGGTCCGCGATCTTCAGTGTCACCCTGTGGATGCCGGGCCACAAATAGTCTTGTTCTCGTAGAATGGCTGTGGTTTCTGAGGGAAGAAATACCGACATTTAAAAATTTATTGCATAAAACATTTATTTGTTGTCTTGTAATATCTAACAAAATGCCACTTTTGCACGCAGATAACACACTCAAAATGGACCTTTTTTTTTTTTTTAACCAGAACTTGGCATAGAAGGAAAACATAAAAAATAAAATAGAACCAAAGTGCACTTTTTGGATTTTTTTTTTTTTTTTTAAATTGAAGATAAAACTTAAAAAAAGATGCCAAAGAAAAAAAAAACTTAAAAAGGCCTTTATTCTCATAGAAAACTTGGATGAAAAATAGCTCTAACAAGCATTAGCTGGACCTTTGCTGTGCAGTGACTGTTTGCACAGTCTTACCATTAAAAGGCTCCACTCTCCACTTCCCTTTGGTGCTCTCTTCAATCACAGTAAACTCAAATGGTGCTGAATTGGGGAAGTGATCTTCATCTGCTGCAGTAACATAGATCACACTATCCTCAAGGCACATAGTCTGAGTTTGAGAAGTCAGTCTTGGACAGTGATCATTATAGTCCTCCACTTGAATAGCTATGGTCCCTGTAGCAGTTTTTGAGGAACCATCTGAAAGCCAGAAGAATGTGCGATCAATGTTAATCTGTTCTGTACAATATTAGTCCTCATTAGAATGTTGATTACTGCCATATTTACAGAACTCACCATTGGTGATGCATATGATTTCAGCATAATATGTTCCATTGATCAAGTACTTGGACTCTCGGTCAGGGATTTTATTCAGCCTGATATCTGCTGTCTTTTCATCTATGGTCAACCAGTTGTCAGTGTCACGGAGTTTTACATACCTTGATGTTTAGAAATAAATTTATGTGAGAACAAAACTATTCATATAAAGTATAACGAGCACCTGACATATACAGTATGCTTTTACAACACCACTTTCAACTCAACCGTACCTTACGTTGGTGGCAATCATTTGTGTGTCAGTATCAATAGCAGCGTAATTAGTTATGATTTTGTTGAGGGAGGTGGACGTGTGTTCCTCTGAGACAGTCACCACCTTTACGCTTGGTTGGAAACGAGGGCCTTCCTTCTGATTGACCACATTAATTGTGATGGGGTAGGTTTTGAAACTTGATGCCCCTGTCGGTAACTTACTGCCAAAATTGTATTCTGCTTTGTTGGCAACCATGACCCGCAAGTTCATCACCTTTAGTTCCTCATAGTCAAGAGCCTGTAGATTAAAGAGCAATGCATGAATTTTGACTCTGTTGGCTGAATTTCATTTTTCCTTTAATCGTATACAATTTCAGATTAGGCAGCACTCTTTACCTTCTGAACCGTGATAATTCCCTCATTGGTCACGGGATCGGTAGTGATTTTGAAATAACCTCCCTCATTCCCTGAAACAATTTTGAAAACAGCCAGCCAACTGTCTGTGTGAATGAGGTCCATGTCAGTGGCTTTTATCCGCATAACTTCCACACCAACAGTGTTCTCTTCAATACTCCCTTCATACTGCAAAGAAAAATGCAAAATGGAAAAATAATTACTGTCACACATTATTAAAAAAATCTAAGAAAATCTAAATCTTATTATATATAAAAAAAAGAATACAGTGGTTGCAAACGTGGAAGACGTACCGTTTCTTTTTCCAGGGTTGGAATATTGTCATTTATGTCAAGAATTCTGATCTCGATTTGACCAGTTGCTGTGTTTCCTCCTGGTTGTCCGTTCAAGTCACATGCTTTAATAGTCAACCTGTATACATCTTGTTCCTTTAAAAAAAAAGTCAGAAATGCCATTAAATTATTATTTTATATTTTCATTTCATGTATAAAAAAAAAAATCCTGTACTTGTCACCTTGTTAAAATAATGGCCAGTCATTTTTTTCCCAGGTTTTTCAGAAAAGGCAAAAAACAAAACACCCCCCCCAAAAAAGATGAAAAATAAATAAAAATAAAACTTTTGTTAAAAAATGACAAGTCATTATTTTAACAAGGCGACGTGGAAAATAGAACACATTCACGTAGTGTGGTTAAGAAAACTTGACTAATTGTTACAACTTAAAGGTCATAATACTGAGTATAATCATTGACGTCTTCTGTTATCTTCTGAATGATGTGTTCTTAGTTGCAGGTTTCTCCACTGTAGACAGCAAGAGATGAATTTCCAGATACTCAAGAACTGACTCACCTCCCGATCTAGTGTGCTCTGTCGAACGCTGACCTCTCCAGTTTGAGAGTTGATCATGAACATCCCAACCATGTTAGTCTCCTCAATAATGCTGTACGAGATCTGGGCGTTGGGTGTGCTCTTATCATCTGCATCATTAGCTATTACTATCATGACAGGAGTACCTAGAAAATCCCAGAGGTAAATGAAAAACAGTAATGCAGGTGACTGAACTCAGTTAAAGACAGTTTTATTTTTGTAACCTATATCACAAAAAAACAAATCTTAAAATACCTGTTGGACTAGATTCACTGACATATCCAACTTGCTGCATTTTAATGACAGGTGGGTTGTCATTCTCATCCACAACAGTAACATTAAGGTCAATATACTTTTCAGCCTGAGTTCCATTGGTGAATCTTGCCACACCTTTTAACTGTAAAGCACAACTATATTAAAACGGATTCACTGTGAAACACATGCTGTTAATAAGCAGGATATTAAAGTACTCTTACATGATAGAAAGCAATCTCCTCTCGATCCAGAATGGTATAGACTCTCACATAGCCGGTGTTATGGTCAATACGAAATCTACCCACAGGGTCCTGGTCAACTCCAGGCCCTGTTATATAGTACAGCACCTTTGCAGACTCTTCCTTATCAGAGCGAATCTGAAATTCAAATACGCAGACACAGAATGAATCCATCTGGAAAGCTGAGACATTCAGTTAGCAATGTAAGAAAGTATATTCACTGTAGTTTGTTTAAAGAATATATTATACTATATACTTTAATACTTTTATTTTAAAATAATTCTAAATGAGTAACATTGAGAGAAATATAAGCATGACAAATATACAAACAGCTTGTCATTCAAACTGCATTTATCTTGATGAGAACATCTGTGCACGGACCTGCAGTATTGTTTTCCCACCTTTTGATAGTATCAGTTAAACATGGCAATTACTTAACACTAGCAGGTGAGTTATGGAGATACATAAACTTTAGAACAATAAACAGGACTGTGTAAAAAAAAAAAAAAACTACACAAAGGAGTCTCTGTTATTATATGCAGTGTCTGAAGTGACTCATCATGCCAACGTCTGAAGTCTTAGTAAGTTAGTAAGTGAAAAGCAAGGGTGACTGAAGGACATGAGGATCTTGAAAATGATTGGTTTCAAACAGTAAAATACATTAAAATGCATTTAAAACATTTTGATTTTATATATATATATATATATATATACACACACACACACGCACACATATTGCTAACAGTTATAAAGTAAAAGGGAGGAAACTGAACTGAGAGTTTTTCCAAGTCACATATAATTGAAAACATTATTTTTATAATAAAAATTTTCAGAAAAAAGAAAGTAAAAAGACCAATACACACCTTAGCGATGTATTGAAGGCCCGTGTAATCTTTGTTCTCGTTTAGCTTTCGGGAAGGTGAAAGCCATTCTCTCTTCTGTCTGTGCAACAGCCGCCCATTTCCCTCTGCTCCCACAGGAATAAGCTGCAGGTAAACAAAAAAGGAGCATAAGGTATATTATTATACATGCATGATGGTTTTATCCATCTATGCAGTAAGTCAGTCTATTCTTTTTAAGGGAAAGTCTGATCCATCATAAACAGGACATTCTGGTGTGATCACCCATAATGCAATTTGTTCATAACTTTCACTGAGTTGAGATGAAGCATTAAGATGAAGGGTGAATTATCAACTCATTGCTATTTGTGATAATTGTGCGTGATAATTCCTTCTGCTCCTTCAGGAGTGAACCCGACTAAGACTTTCTGTCCCTAAACTTCTCCTTCCACGTCCCGCATTTCTTTGTTGGGAACGAAATTAACTGTCCCGTGGCCTTCGGATACAAGACGTGAAAGATTATCTTTTTTTTAACATAAATACCAAGGACTTACATTTTCTTTGGCATCTTTAGCGCTTACACTGAAACCCAGTCAGAGCCACACCTGTGCAGATCCGTTTTTCCTACTTACGACACTAAATGCGTGTCAATATTTTGCGCATACAGAACGGCTTACTTACAGCTGAGAAGAGCGCCAGGAGACTAAAAAAGCTGAATTTCAGCAGTGGACCCATCGCGTCCAGAGATAAAAAAGGCGATCAAACTAAAAATTGTAAATCCTCGTATAGCAGTTTGGTTTCAGCTGAACTTCATCTGTTGCGTTCAGACTTTGACCGTTTAGAGGGGCAGGCAGAAATTTTACAGCACTGGGCGGAGTCCCCCCCCCCTCCGTGTCTGATTACTCATGACTGCTGATAAGAGGCGGAGAAAAGAAGGAGTTGGTGTGTCCATTTTGTTCAGGCCTGTAATAGGTAGGAGCAGCCTTTTGTTTATTATCTCGGAAAAAACAATATGCACGTAAATGAACGTAGACCGAAAGAAGTGCGCAGAGGGAAGGACTGCAGGATGGGTAACATGAATCCAAACCATGGACTATTTGTGCATCTAAAGCGGCGATTTAGATTCACAAAAAATCACCATTTTCATTTGATTGTGGTTCACCTGAAAATGTTTCACTGTCTGTTTGACTTAAATGCTGCTTTCCCACTCATCTGTAAAACTTCACCAGTGCCCGTGAAATTCCCACAGAGTGCACCACTGGTTTCTGGGTTGGCACACAGCGAGTGTGCGTTGCCAGGTTACATGAAACATTTCGCCTGACTGATCAAAGGTGTGTAGAGGAAGTGCAATAGGGATTTAATCTCATCATTTAGTTTGCTTTAATAAAGGAATTAGACACGTCTAGACAATTCTTCTTACAATAGGGGAATTCTTTCTTTCTTTTAAACTCAGACATATTTTTTTTTAATAGTTTCTTTGTGCGCATTTAAAAATAAAGCACAAAACTGGGTGGTTTCGATGGTGTCCTATGATTTATGACAAGCAGATCATAAAAGATTTGATAATGAATTCTGAAATTCAGCAGGGTCACACATGTCAGTGTCCTGAGAAACATGAACTGTGACAGCACTAGTACCGGACGTCACGAATGACCAAGAAATATACATTCAGGGATACAGATATGATGCTTATAAAGTATACTGTCTTAGGCACTGATCAAATAACTAATGAATATTTTAGAACTTATGAACAAAGACTGGTTCAGCACCTTTAAGCAGACACATGTGACTGTTTCTGAGGATCATCTTTGATTACAGCGTTTCACATTTGTCGCTTTTACCAGGATAGATTACAAAGTGCACACTCCCAAACATGTCGGTGTTAGTAATAATGACACTGGTATTAGTGAAACAATTCTCTTAAAGCAGCTAGTTTCACCACAATGCTACTCTCCTACACATGATGTGCATCATTTGGCCCTCATCCAAAAGGTGGTGAAAGCTAGGTGGAGTAGGAACTTGGTAGATCGAGACGGTTTCTTGCCTTAGGGACATGTGTATTACTGTGACAAATTGCGCAGTTTGATTAAGCTTTCGCTTCTTTTCAAACACTGCACCTCAGCATCGAGGTGGAATCTTGGCAAACAAACAAACAGAATTCTGTGTCACCATTTCACATTTCACAAAAGACGTGCTCGAACTAGCGCAGCTTACGACAGCAGTGCAGTTCAGGATAAAATGCATGAAGTCATATTGTAATGACGCAATGACATTTTGTGAATTTAATCTCAAGTACACAAAGTTGGCTTTAAAAGCCTTCTGGAGAAATCACCTTCAGCTTTCTCCAAACTTCAGCCACTCAGCAAAAGCAAAACTTTGGTTATTTAAATCTAAAAATATCTGGTGTGATTAATCTCACCACTACAGGGACGAACAGGTCAGAAATAGCTGAATAAGCAGAAATTTAATGGGTTTGTTACACACAGGCCTGCTTATACTTCTAATTCCATAAACACACTGAAACCCAAGTATGATGATGAACTTTTATTTTATCGTGGGAATATTATCAGATGGAACTTTGCTGTCTGTGTTGCATTTGCTGGTAAACAGTCACACTCCTAAAGACTTTTATTATGTCCATGCCCATGACTCCCACCATGCCTTCCTCACATTTTTCTCACCTTTCCTGTTGCAGCCCAATATGTCCTGGCTAATGCTCCTTTTAAGCAAGGTCTATCCATTAGAGTATGGCCATATTTTAGATGATGTGTGACCAGTGTTTCTGCCCCTTCACTTTTATCAGCAGTTTATAGCGATAGTGAGCATTTTGCTGTGGGAGCACAGCCTCCCCCACACCAGGCTTCATTCAGCTCACATTCCTGTGGTGCTCAGAAAGGAACTCAAGTTTGTTCCTCCTACAGAGAGTGGAGCGGTCGTGGAGAGAGGAGGAGCGAGCAGGGGTCAGTGTTTGTGCAGACCTGGGAGAAGTCTTGAGAAACAAGCAGACAGACCAGTATTTCTTCACGTAGCTGTACCTGTAGCGTGCCATATTGTTGTAAGACTATTGTTATTGCTTTATATTCATGCATTAATGGGCATAATGCTTAGGGTGCCCAGATGTCCCTCTTTATGAGGGACTGCACAGCATTTTTATCACTTGTCCCCCAGTCCCAGGTATGGACACAGTGTCCCACATTGTGTCTGGCTCTGCAGGATGTGCACTTTTCTAAAGTCTGGCTTTTACCCAATGCATGGGGAAAAAAAACAGGGAAGGCTTTTTTTTATATTCAAGTGGAGGCTACCTAGTCTGATTCTATACCCATCAGGGAGAGAATTCACCAGAAAGTCAGAGGCTTTGCAAATTGTAGTAAATATGAATGGAAACTCCCACAAAGAAAACAAAGTAGCAGTTTATACTGGTGAATACAGTTTCTGCCTCTTTGGATACAATTATTTTTCAGTTTCACACAATGGAAAATATGCTGTGAAGTGACAGAGTACGATATGGCAAAAAAAAAAAAAAAGAAGTATGGCAACTTATGGATGGACCCCAACTAAAATCTACTGATGATTTGACTGCCAAGTACAGCGTATACTACACTATCGAAGGAGTAGGAGTCACTAGCAGTCATTCTTAAAGAATGATTTATCAAAGAATAAAATAGTTAAAAATAGACAGATAAAATAGTCAGCTGGTAATTTTGAATTTTTATTCTCTATTAAACATGTTTGTTTGTAATGTTGACTCAAAACTGGAACTGGCTCAGTTGATGTATGGAGTCTTATTACCTCTTTGCTCCTGATTTCCATATTTGTGTGCATCAACCTAGTATTTTTGCTTGCTTTATAGTTTGTGGTGCGTGTTTTTTGACAGACAGACAAATAGGGCGACAGACAATAACTTGCCCATAACAGTGCTTGTAGACGATACCAATGACAATGCTCCACAGTTGGAAGGTCCACTGCAGTTTACGGTTCCTGAGCAACGCAGTGCAGGTGAGGAAGATGACATATGCAACAGTATTTCTGTGATATTTGATTTGCAGTGCGGTTGCTGTTTTCCTTATTTCTTTATTTCTTTCATTTCTTCATTTTTCTTTCTTATTTCTTATAACATTTCTTTTTTAAGTTACACAACAGCTGAAAGTATTTAAAAAATAATAATAAAAAGGCACAACTCAAAAACTGTCAGTAAGTGACTTGACTGAATAACTGAAATCTCACATGTTGAACAATAATAGTTTTGTATCTATTTCCCCATAAGACTGGTTGTCTGGTAACACTGTTTTTTTTTTTCTTTAGTATGCAGCCACTGTGAAAGAAAATGAAAATCATAAACTTCTCCTTCAAATTCCCGTTTAAGATAAAGATTTGATAAACACACCAAACTGGGTATCAAAGTTTGTCATCACTAAAGGAAATGAGGTCACAGATCTGGGCTCTTGGATCAGTTTCAACAGAAACACTGGAGAGCTGAGGGTTGCAAACACAACTGTTAGAGAATCACCGCTTGTCCACAATAGACTTTAACAACATCACTGTGAGGGCTGTTGATGCAAGTAAGTTTGTAGTCCAAGAAAAAATAACTTAAGTTCAAGTATCTGTGCTGTTTTTCCATAACTGTGCTGAACTTTGGCACCACAGTACTGATAAAGGAGTCATAATCTTCAACGGTGCACAAGCGATCCATTCTATACTCATTTTTCCCGAGAACACGTGTATATACAGTGCCTTGCGAAAGTATTCGGCCCCCTTGAACTTTTCAACCTTTTGCCACATTTCAGGCTTCAAACATAAAGATATAAAATTTTAATTTTTTGTGAAGAATCAACAACAAGTGGGACACAATCATGAAGTGGAATGAAATTTATTGAATGTGTCAAACTTTTTTAACAAATAAAAACTGAAAAGTGGGGCGTGCAATATTATTCGACCCCTTGCGTTAATACTTTGTAGCGCCACCTTTTGCTGCAATTACAGCTGCAAGTCTCTTGGGGTATGTCTCTATCAGTTTTGCACATCGAGAGACTGAAATTCTTGCCCATTCTTCCTTGCAAAACAGCTCGAGCTCAGTGAGGTTGGATGGAGAGCGTTTGTGAGCAGCAGTCTGCAGCTCTTTCCACAGATTCTCGATTGGATTCAGGTCTGGACTTTGACTTGGCCATTCCAACACCTGGATACGTTTATTTGTGAACCGTTCCATTGTAGATTTGGCTTTATGTTTTGGATCATTGTCTTGTTGGAAGATAAATCTCCGTCCCAGTCTCAGGTCTCTTGCAGACTCCAACAGGTTTTCTTCCAGAATGGTCCTGTATTTGGCCCCATCCATCTTCCCATCAATTCTGACCATCTTCCCTTTCCCTGCTGACGAAAAGCAGGCCCAAACCATGATGCTGCCACCACCATGTTTGACAGTGGGGATGGTGTGTTCAGGGTGACGAGCTGTGTTGCTTTTACGCCAAACATATCATTTTGCATTGTGGCCAAACAGTTCGATTTTGGTTTCATCTGACCAGAGCACCTTCTTCCACATGTTTGGTGTGTCTCCCAGATGGCTTGTGGCAAACTTTAAACTAGACTTTTTATGGATTTCTTTGAGAAATCCTTTCTTCTTGCCACTCTTCCATAAAGGCCAGATTTGTGCAGTGTACGACTGATTGTTGTCCTATGGACAGACTCTCCCACCTCAGCTGTAGATCTCTGCAGTTCATCCAGAGTGATCATGGGCCTCTTGGTTGCATCTCTGATCAGTCTTCTCCTTGTTTGAGATGAAAGTTTAGAGGGACGGCCGGGTCTTGGTAGATTTGCAGTGGTCTGATACTCCTTCCATTTCAATATGATTGCTTGCACAGTGCTCCTTGAGATGTTTAAAGCTTGGGAAATCTTTTTGTATCCAAATCCGGCTTTAAACTTCTCCACAACAGTATCTCGGACCTGCCTGGTGTGTTTCTTGGTCTTCATGATGCTCTCTGCACTTGGAACAGAACCCTGAGACTATCACAGAGCAGGTGCATTTATACGGAGACTTGATTACACACAGCTGGATCCTATTTATCATCATCAGTCATTTGGGACAACATTGGATCATTCAGAGATCCTCACTGAACTTCTGGAGTCAGTTTGCTGCACTGAAAGTAAAGGGGCCGAATAATATTGCACGCCCCACTTTTCAGTTTTTTATTTGTCAAAAAAGTTTGACACATCCAGTAAATTTCATTCCACTTCACGATTGTGTCCCACTTGTTGTTGATTCTTCACAAAAAAATTAAAATTTTATACCTTTATGTTTGAAGCCTGAAATGTGGCAAAAGGTTCAAAAGTTCAAGGGGGCCGAATACTTTCGCAAGGCACTGTACATACAGGTGTATGTATATACACACTGTCTGGAAGATATTAGTCTACTAATCATTCACAGTTAACAGACTTGTGTTCTGTTGTGTGATGCAGAAATGTATAAATTTGGCACATATCCCATTGCTGAGCAGAATTAGAAATTTGCAAATGCAAAATATTTGCCCCCTTCTTATTTTCTTTCTTTCTTTTTTTTTTTTTGCATATTTGTCACACTTACATGTTTCTGATCATCAAGCAAATTGTAACATTAGACAAAGATAACCTGAGTATTAATGCAGTTTTTAAAAGATGATCTTATTTATTAAACAAATAATAATAAAAAGAACCCTACTCAAACCTACCTCACCCTATATGAAAAACATAAAAAGGCAACACATCATGCCATGATCTAAAGAAACTCAAGAGCACTTAGCAGGGCAGCAGCAGGACAATGATCTGAAACACACCAGCAAGTCCACCTCTGAATGTCTCAGGAAAAAACCCTCGCTGGAAAACCCTCTGATTTGGCTGAATTAAAACAACCCCGCAAAGAATATTTGGCCAAAATTCCTCCACAGGAATATGAAACCCTCACTGCCAGTTATCACTATCTCTGGACTGCGTTTCTTACTGCCAAGGGTGGCCCAACCAGTTATTAGGTTTAGGGGATAATTGCTTTTTCACACAAGGTTAGGTAGATTTGAATAGCTTTGTTTGTGTTTATTTAACGACCTGTCACTTTGCAAAACTGGCCCCCTAGACACGAATATTTGTGATACTGAGTGTGTATGTATAAATATATATATATATATATATATATATTTATATATAGGTACACAACACACCAAATCCAAACATATTCATTATCTCCATCATTTGGCAATAAACTGCAACATTCATATAACATTTTAGAAAGTAGTCTACAAAAACAAAAACATAACAAAAAAGAAAACATATAAAAAGATTATATAGAAAATAATCATATAGAGGCATTGCCATAGCTGTTATCAAAAAAGGTCTTACCAAGGTTTATAACTCTTCTGTTTTTTTTCTTCTGTTAGAATAGCACAGTCCTCTGGGACCAGTTGTAAGTACAGCAGTCGTTTCCCTCTTACAGCAGCCTGGCAGGTTGGTAGCTTGCCACAGACAGGGGACATGCTGATCTCACAGCTGCTGCCCTAAGAGAATGTGTAGACCTTTTGTTTGCTTTGTCTTATTTCCGGCTTCTCTTTCATAAGGAGATAAAGTCTGAAGATTGCACAGTATGTTTGACTGGTTCAGTGCTGATTTGTTTATCTTACTTGGTTACTGCCCTGAAGCCGTACTGGTTTTGTACCTAAAGTAAATGCAGTGCACTTAGGACTGTGATTAAACATTACAAACAGTTAAAACATGACAATAGTTTAACAGTAGAAGGTGAAATATGAAGCTAGACATACTCTTGAACACACACACACACACACACACACACACACACACACACACACACACACACACACACACACACACACACACACACGTGTCCTCAAAGGCCCATTCTGTAGTCAGGTAAAAAGCCCTGAACTGTAATTAGATTGTGTAAAAAGAAAAATGGAGATAGTGGATATGGTATTGTTTTTCTGCTCAAGACAGAAAGCTTGAAGACTGTTCTTCCAAAAACCTTTCAAAAACAGACAGTGCCAAAAACAGTCTTTTTGCAAGTTTACTATTTGACTAGTGTAAACAGTGCACTACTTTAAATTGAACCAGGCACTGTTTAATGCAAACAGAGTACATTCCAGGCAGTGTTGCCAGAAATCCCCGGGGATTTCAGTGTTTAGATCCTGTTTAATGCTCTGAACCTTAGTATAGATTTTAGATGTTACTTTTGCATAGGTGTCTAAAGCAAATATATCATCAGTATCATTTTTGGCTTGCATACATGGGAGCCTGAAATGCTTATTAAAAAAAAACTTCAGATTTGTAAAAATCTGAGAAAAAAATGGTATTTTGGAATGTTATAACTTTTCTGCAATGCCTCATATGATATGAGTGTTCCTTTTACAAAGAGATCCCTAAAAAAAAAGTGCTAGATTATTTTATTATTTTATTTAAATTTTGTGTCCATTTGGATTGTTCACTAGAGGAGAAATTTTTATTTTTGTTTAAACCTTTATTTTACCAGGTAAAATGTTTGATAACCAGTTCTCATTTACAAACATGGCCTGGCCTCAAAAGAGCATAGTTGATTGATGTGAAAATGTTTTCTAAACTGGAGCCAGATTTTTAAGGAATGTTTTACAACAGGATTAAGGATATGAGATTGTGGGCCTATGGCCATTATTGAACTCATTAAAGAAATGGAAGAAATTACAGGATTGTTGTCTGATTCCCTGCTAATCCAGCCAGGACCTCAGGTAGAAAATCCAGTATATTAATTTACTTTGTTCATTGTCCAATAGTAATGTATGAAACTGGGTAAACCCCGGGTTCCTGCGGACATGGGTACTTCCAAAAAAAAAGAAGACTCATTTATTTTTTCATACATGGAACAAAGCCACTATTATAATTTGTGTACAGAAAGGATTCTTTGAAAGGTTTATCAGAATAGGGACAAAAAAGTCTTATAAAATTCATCTGGGAATTCATCTGGACCAGGTGATTTATAGAGAGTTTTGCATAGAGTTTATAGCCTGTGTTATTTCACATGATATCCTGAGACTAGTGTCTTCCAGACTGATTTTTGGAATTTCTAATTGCCTGAGAAAGGTGTGCGTCTCCATCATCTCAACAGAAGCCTGTTGTTTGTACAGACTCTCTAAACTGCGCATTCATAGCTTCTAGGTGAGTAAACGACACACCCTGGGCTGTGCAAATTTCAGAAATCAAGTGGCTGGCGAAAGTTCGTCTAAGTTGATGAGAAAGCACCTTTGTCACTGTGTTCATAGTGGGTTTGCCTTGTTTTCAACAAAAGCTTTCCATTATATTCGATTGACAGACTGTTGAACTCAGCTTGTAGTAGTAATCTTTATTTATATTAATTTGTATCTGGAGAAATTGTGAGATCTAACTCTCGCATCTGTTGGGATAAGTCAGCAAGACAATGGCCACGCTTTTTCCTGTCATGATCTATATGTGAAATAATTTGATCCCTAAGAAAAGCTGTGATTCTCAGATAGTAATGATATGGCAGACATACAATTGACCTCAAGGAAGAAGCCAGATTGATCTGAACTAAAGTCTCTTAATGGTTTGTGGGAAAGTAGTAATGGATCAAGACACCATGTGTGTTGGGATACTGTATTGTCTGATTGTCTCGATTCATGCTCAATGATCCAGGTAGAAAAAATCTCAGAAAGTTGATTTTGTTCATACTTTTCTAAAGATGCTCTGCAGTGTCCTGCAACAAACTGCATAATACGCAGCCCACACAAAAGCACCCACCTTGACTTGTAATATCTATTAAAAAAAAAAAAGGTTTTGCAGGGAGACAACTGCAAATTATCAAAGTTTCAGACTCTCACAGCACCACTTGCAAAAAAGGTTACCATGAGGTAGTGACTTTGTCTTTTTCTTGTACTTTCTACAAAAGTTCACATCTCTCTTCTTTACATATGTGCTTTTGACAGCACCAGATAATTACCTCTATTTTCTTCTTTTCCTGTATTGTTGAGTGGTGCAGGGAACACCTTGACTGGCTGTCTGTGATTGAAATGATGGGAGGTTGACACACATCAAGTATGAGGTTGCAGCTACTGTCCAGGCAGCGTAGGACACTGCACAGTAAGAAGTGTTTGATGTTGCGGTGGTAAAAGCTGGGGGTTGGCCTGAGGTTGCAGTCTTCATTTGAACTTTGCCTCCCGGCAGTGTTTGGGAGCAGGCTGAAAAGCATGTATATAACACATGGTAATTTACTCGCCATTATGTGACTGTAGGAACTTTCACTTCCGGGCACTGGAAAGGTTTTTGCTCATTAGCTTAGTGATGATGCACTCTCTATGGTGCTTGTAAGCATGTTCCCCCCTCAGTCTGTCAGACCACACACACACTTGCACAGGGATACCCACCTCTGATCCATTTTCCAAAAGGTTTGTATCCATCTGGCTGGAAAACAGACTCTTTGTGCTAGAAAAAACAAAATTGGAGAAATAAACACATAAATAAATGAATGCAAATTAGATTCATTTAACCTCACTTTATCATTGCTGCCAGGTTTGCAGCATACCTCAGGCCATTTTCTGCCACCCACTTGAATGTCTATCCGAGGATGACTTTTTGGTGCTGAACCTTGTTCATGATTCCTTTTTGCATCCTTGCAGCCATGGCTTTCCTTTATTGCTCTCTCTCACCTTTGTTGCTTTGTGAGCTTTAGACTGCCATCAGCCTATCCCATGAAGTGAGGTTCGATCTACACTGAGAAATGAAAGCATGAAGAAAATATAAAGCCAGATGGAAATACCACAGTTGTGGTTTAAAAAAAAGAACAAATAGGAAAAAATAGAAAATGCAGAATAAAATGAAATGCCAAGAATTTTATAATATATTGCTTGAGCCAGCTGTGCACATTTTAGTACCACCAGTTATAGTCAGTCATGATGATGCTGATATTTTGTACCATCTACAGTGAGGGAAATAATTATATGCTCCTCTGCGGAATTTTTAAGTTCATTCACTTCCAAAGAAATGAACATTCTCTAATTTTTATGGTAGTTTCATTTTAATGGAGAAAGACAGAACATCATTCAAAAGTCCAGAAAAACACAAAGTTATAATTTGATTTGCATGTCACAGAGTACGATAAGTGTTTGATCACCCACAACCCAGGCAGAATTCTGGCTCCAACAGACTGGCTGTGTGCAATCAATCAATCAATCAATCAATTACAGATACTCCTGATCTGAACTTGTTATGTGTATAAAGCGCACCTGTCTGTTAAAGGACATCAACACTAAGATTGTAGACCTACACAAGGCTGGAATGGGCTATAAGACCATCAGCAGGAAGGTGACTGCTGGTGCAATTATTTGAAAATGGAAGAACTATAAAATGACCATCAGTTGCCCTTGGTCTGTAACTCCATGCAAGATCTTGCCTCATGGGATAAGGATGATAATGAGAAACATGGTGGATCAGCCCAAAACTACGTGGGAGGAGTTTGTTAATGATCTGTTAATGATCTTAAGGCAGCTGGGACCGCAGTCACCAAGAACACCAATGGTAACACACTATGCCCACAAGACCCCCTGCTGAAGAAGGCGCATGTACAAGCCCATCTTAAGTTTGCCAGTGAACATCTAAACGATTCAGTGAAGGCTTGCAAGAAAGGGCTGTGGTCAGATGAAACCAAAATCGAACTCTTCAGCCTCAACTCGTCAATTATTGGTGGCTTCTGGGTGAAATCTTGGTAGTGAAAAAAGTGCTTGTTGGCCACAGCTGTGAATCCTGGTAGATCTTTAGTGGAAGACTGAAACAACATTGGCTGTCATTGCCAAGAATTGTCTTGAATCTTCGGTGGCAAGCAGCACCAAGGAGCCAAATAATATTTGTCTGAAAATATATCACATTATATACTGGAATTCTGCAATCCCTGCTTTTTCCCCTCTAATAGTGAGAACCAGTAATTCATGCCATGGCTTTCTTACTACGTATTTAAAACCATAGAGGGTGGTTTTGATAGTGATTCGATTCGAGGATTTATGACAGAACATTTATAATAGATCATAAATGCAGCAGAACTCTGACAACACTGGCTCTGAAACCTCTCTATTACTGGCAATTATGAGTGACCAAGAAATATACATACAGTGATACATAAATATGGATATTCACTTAGACAATAAACAAATAACTGGTTAATATTCTGGTCTTTATGAACAAAGACTAGTTCAACACCTCTTAGAGACACGTGACTATTCTTGAGGAGCATCTTTGAATAAATCATTTCACACATGTCACTTTAACCAGCCTAATTTGCACACGCTCCAAATTGCGTAGGAATTAGTAATAATGACGCTGGTATTAGTGAGCCAGTTTGTTTAATGCCAATAGTTTTCCCAGAATACTACTGTCTAACACGTGAATATTTCATCTGACACTCATGCAAAGGGTGGAGAAAGCTGGGCGGTGTAGTTGCTTTAGGTGGATCCAGAAATGTTCTTACCTCAAGGACGTGTGTCACTCTCATAAACTGAGTATCTGAATTAACCCTTACCTTGTGCCTTCACAGTATGCTCTGGATCAGTTTTGACCCAGGCCAAGAACATTGAGGAACTGCTGGGATTTATTATATAACCATGCTAAATTATTTTTAAAAATCCTCATAATTACCATCTATGATTATCAATATTGATTCAACATTCAGTAACACTTCAGACACAAAAATTGCTTATTGCAAACCAGTGGCATGAAGCTTTGCATGTGTGTTATATGTTTTTTTGGGGGGAGTGGGGGGGGGGGGTATTTCCCACATAATTAGGTGATGGGCAACACCTGCTGGGTCACCTTTTAAAGGATGGACACAGCAGGGAAGAGGGGAGAGGAAACAAAGAAAGAAAATGGACTGTGGGATTTGAGCTGAGCCGACAGAGCGGATGAAACCTGAGCAGAGGCGATCCAGCAGACCGGATACTTGAATGGCCAGGGGAGAGGCAGCGATGGACTCTGCGGATTTTGATGTCAGGGGAGCCCGGAACGAGCTGTGGAGTTGTGGCTGTGGTCGAAAGTGGAGTTGGGCCCGGTGCAGGGGTGGCTTCCAGTGGGACACCCTGGGCGAGAGCACTGGTTGCTGCAATGGCCCGAGAGAATTTGTGTGCTACTGGAATGTGTGCATAATGTGTAGCTGGACTGCAAAGTAACCCCCATTCTTAGTTTGTGTTGCCTTTGCTCTGTGTTCATTTTATTATAAATAAATTGCATGTTTTGATTAATTCTTGGTTGCGTGCACTCCTTGGCTGCCACCTACTTTTGTTTGTTTTTTGTTTTTTTAAGCTGCTCTCCACCTGGTGACTAAGAGAACTACCCCCTTCTTCCACGTAACATGTGTGGGACTTGCACATGTGTTCCCCACACTCACAGGGGGTGTCATAAGATTATAAAGACACCTGTTCTTGCATTTATGTATAGTTTATATAGTATACATGTCATCTACCTCACATCCATGGCCAACCTAACATGCATGTCTTTGGACTGTGGAAGGAACGCATAGTATGTGGAGAAATCCCACTCCACACAGAAGGGACCTAGCTGGGATATGAACTAAGACCCTTCTTGAGGCAACAGTGCTAACCACTGCAACACTGTGCTACCTCTCTCTGTTGTGTGTGCCATATAATATGACTCCTATGCTGTTTCACTATTTCACTGTTTTGAGATACCCCTATGATCCAAGACCAGCAAGTGCCTGTCTCTGCAGGAACCTGGGCTAATGTGGTGGGAACGCAGGCAGTTCTCATGACAGTGTCAGGTCTGTCAGCACTGTTAAATGTCAGATTGGACCCAAAGAGTATGTAAGGGTTGATGCTCTTTTTCACTCCCTTTAAATCTTGCATCTAAAAACATCCTGTCTGGAATCCTGACTAAACAAACCGTTTCACAACAGATGTGTTCAAACTAACAGGCCTTATGACAACACTGCAGTTCAGCATGAAATGTATTAAGTCATAGTGTAATAACCCAAAGGCTTTATGCGAATTTCGTTTGAAGCTCCAAAAACATGGCTCAAGAGCCTTCCAGAGAAAGAGATCACCTTTGGCTTTCTCCAAACGGCACTACCCAGAAAACCTCTGGTTATTCAAAGAACCTAAAAACATCTGTTCTGACTAATCTAACCAGAACAGTGCAGGGAAAAGGAGGTCAGAAATAGTAATGTGTTACACACAGATCTGCTCATACTTTTAATTCAGTAAACACGCTGAAATCTCAAACACAGCAATGATTAACTTCAATTTTATATTGGGAATAACATCAGATGGCATTTTGCTGTGTCTGCTTTGTATTTGCTGGTAAAGAGCCACAGCCCTAAACTCTTTAATTATGTCCACACCCATGACTCCCACCATGTCTTCCTGACATTTTTCTCACCTTTCCTGTTGCAGCCCCACATATCCTGACTTCCTAATACTCCTTTTAAGCAAGATCGAGCCATTAGAGGGTATCCAAATTGCACATATTTTAAATGACATGTGCCCAGTGTTTCTGCCTCTTCACTTTTATCAGCAGTTTATAGAGATAGTGAGTGTTTTGCTGTGGGAACACAGCCTCCCCCACACCAGGCTTCATTCAGCTCACATTCCTGTGGTGCTCAGAGAGGAACTCAAGTTTGTTCCTCCTACAGAGAGTGGAGCGGTCGTGGAGAGAGGAGGAGCGAGCAGGGGTCAGTGTTTGTGCAGACCTGGGAGAAGTCTTGAGAAACAAGCAGACAGACCAGTATTTCTTCACGTATCTGTACCTGTAGGGTGCCATATTGTTTTAAGACTATTGTTATTGCTTTATGTGTATCTATTTTTATGCATACATATAATAAACATAATGTATATAGCCTAATGCTGCATGCTTTATTTATATTATTTGTAGCTCTTGCATTCCAGCTAAAAGTCTTTAAGGGAAAATGAGTGTTTAGGTGTGGGTTTGATGTCCTGCAGTAATAGAGTAATGTGTCCCCCTACTGGCGAAAAAGAGTATATTTGTAACTTTGTGCAGTTGGCGTTCACAGCAGACAGCACGACTTTCTTTGAAATTTCACTTAGGTGTGTCAAGCAAAGGTGTGTCTGCTGACTCACCGCCAGCAGCGAGAGACACCGCGCCTGGGAAACGCCCGCCTGCTCGCATTGAGAGAGAGCCAGAGGTGGAGGAACAGACAAGAGACAAAGCTCGAGTAGACTAGACACATTTGTCATCTGTTACTCTGAAAAACTAACTGGACTTTCCGACCTTTGGACCAGGACAAAGTCAGTGTCAGGCTTCCTTTTCGTTTTGTTTTGGGTTTTTTTTCCTCCAAAAATGGCGAAAATTGTCATTTCCACCATGTGCCTGCTGCTGGTAAGTGCTTCTAGTTTTATTTTATAGCACCCGTACATTGGTCTGCATCTAGACCAGTAGCTGTTTGCCGTCTGTCATTTGTCAGTGCTGTTTGCTAGCAAACATTTAAATCCCCTGAAACATTAACAGAATGTAAACGCGACGAGCCAGTTCTGAAACTCACTTTCACCCCTAGGTCCTGTCCCGTGTGGAGTCGTGTTTTCTCCCAGGCTCTCTCTACATAAATGTGCCAGAAACAATTCCTCCTGGATACCAAATAGCCAAAGGTGCCCCACTGCTTACTTTTTCTTTCATTCGCCCTGGGTGAGAAAGTATCAATTGCACCCTGCATTCTTCTCCTTCAGGCCGGTTGTTACTGTGTTTTATGGCTCCTTTTGACTTTCCCTTTCTCGGTTTTCAGTTGAAACCTTCGGCTGTGATGCCAAGTCAACGCAGTTAAGTGTGACGGACCCGAGTTTTACAATAAAAACCGACGGGGCAATCGTGACTGTAACGTTTGTCTCAGTGGCAGAAAAGAGGACGGACATTTTCTGTGTGGGCTCAGGACAATAGTGGACCGGAAAGTAAGATGGAAGTTCACCTTGTCCGCAGTACAATGCAGAGAAAACATGTAAGACAGCCGCATATTGTGAGTCGTTTATACAGCTCAGAAGGTACAGGGTGTTTTTTCCCCTAACATATCCCGACCTGTTGGTATGTCACAGCAGCGAGGCCAAGGCTTCCTGAGTCGCTCGAAAAGACGCTGGAGACCTCCGAACTTCAACATACTGGAGAATGATTCAGGGCCTTTTCCAAAACAGATTGAAACGGTAAATTGAATGTTGAATGCATGTCATTTATAAGCAGTATGGCATTAAAAAATGTTTATTGTCAACACACATTGTTCTCTTTTCCGCTCCCCCCCCCTCAAATTATCTGATTCACTTATAAAGTCACACCTATTTATTTCATTCTATTCAGCTGACAAAGTGATTATTGGAATCTGCCTGCAGTTTTCATATGATTCATACCATTGCAAGCTTGAAGAGGTCGCAGAGGGCTGCTTTATGATAAATGGGTTATGAATAACGGAATCCTTGTTTGTTTTTCTTAATATGTATGAGTTTATTTGTTTTCTGCTGTAGCTGGTGTCGGATTCGACTGCCAAGTACAGCGTATACTACACCATCGAAGGACAAGGAGTCACCACATATCCAACTGGAGTGTTCAGTCTGAATAGTAACACTGGCGATCTGTTACTGCTCAAAACGGTGGATCGTGAGGAGTTCCCAGAATTTAATGTGAGTGTGAACGTGAAAATGATTTTGAAGTTTTGAAATTAGTTACAGTAATGTTTAGCAGTCATTCTTAAAGAATGATTTATCACTGATTAAAATGACTGAAATAGTTGACTGGTAATTTTGAGATTCAATTCTCTACTAAGCATGTTTATTTATTATGTGGCACAACTGGTTAATGGAGTCTTATTATCTGTTTGACTGTTTGCATTAACCTAGTGTGTTTTTTTTTTTTTTTGCTGTATAGTTTCTGGTGCATGTTTTTGACAGAGTGACAAATAGGGAGACAGACGATAACTTGCCCATAAAGGTGCTTGTAGACGATGTCAATGACAATGCTCCACAGTTCGTAGGCCCACTGCAGTTTACGGTTCCCGAGCAATGCAGTGCAGGTGAGGAGGATGAAATCTGCAACAGTATTTCTGTGGTATTTGACTTACAGTGTGGTTGCTCTAAAAAAAAAATCATGGTTTACAATACAGGGACTGTGGTGGGACAGGTTAATGCAACAGACAGAGACCAACCTGGTACCGACCATGTGAAGATCAAGTATACACTCCTGACTGGATCAGATCTGTTTCTCATTCATCCAAAGACAGGCTTCATCACGACAAAAACCAACCTCCTCGACAGAGAGGTGAGCACCGCGTTAACTTTGTTTATTCAGAATAACATTCAATTAGATCCCACATGTGCTCTCCTATAATATTTATTTTTTAAGTTAAACGACAAGCATATGGTGGCTGTGAAAATCCAAGATTTGGATGGTGCACCACATGGTCTGTTCACCACGTCTACTGCGACAGTTACTCTGAGTGATATCAACGACAACCCACCAACCTTCATGCAAACAGCTGTAAGTATTTAAAAATAATAATAATAAAAAGGCACAACTCAAAAACTGTCAGTAAGTGACTTGACTGAAGTCATACATGTTGAACAATAATAGTTTTGTATCTATTTCCCCAAAAGACTGGTTGTCTGGTAACACTGTTTTTTTTTTCTTTAGTATGCAGCCTCTGTGAAAGAGAATGAAAACGATAAATTTCTCCTTCGAATTCCCGTTCAAGACAAAGATTTGATAAACACACCAAACTGGGTATCAAAGTTTGTCATCACTCAAGGAAATGAAAATGGAAATTTCAGGATGGATACTGATCCCAAAACAAATGACGGGCTTTTGTACGTCTCAAAGGTGAGAGTGACTTCATATTAATATCATTTAATAATACCGGTGGTAGCATTTTATATTAATCGTGTCTAATGGAAAGTCACAGCCTATGCGACAACTGATTTCGATTCACGATGCACTTCTCAAATCTCTTCCCTTTTTTCCCCCCAGCCATTAGATTATGAGAAGACCAAAAATGTAAAGCTCGAGGTCACGGCACAGAATCAAGCAGAACTACAGGGCACTACTGCCAATTGGAATTCCATCCCTGTGAACGTTTCTGTCATCGACGTTGACGAAGGCCCAGAATTCTCTGCTCCTTCTGTCCGCTTCAATGTCAAAGAGAACACAGCAAATGGCACACTGATAGGAACTTACACAGCTTTAGATCCTGAGACCAAGAGCAGCAACGGCATCAAGTAATGACTCAGATTTGCTGCAAAACCTAACTCATGTATTACTGCTGTTGAACACTTGGGTGCAAACTTAGACTGCTAAAGTGAATCTTCCAGTAATACACAAGTACTTTTTTCTTGGTCTCTAAGGTATTACAAGGTCACAGATCCGGGCTCTTGGATCAATTTCGACAGGAACACTGGAGAGCTGAGGGTTGCAAACACAATTGACAGAGAATCACCGCTTGTCCACGATGGGTTTTACAACATCACCGTGAGGGCTGTTGATGCTAGTAAGTTGCTTGTAGTCCAAGAAAAAATAACTTATCTGTGCTGCTCTTCCATACCTGTGTTGAACTTTGGCACCGCAATACTGATATGATAATCTTCAACAGTGCACAAGAGATCCATTCTATGCTAATTCCATTCTATATTACATGATGGATATTTGCCAAACCATGTGGAGGTAGTGCCTTCTGTGACTAAATAAAAGAGAAAGGATTGTGTGAAACAAAACCTTAGTCATGCTCACACACCTTCTTGTCCTTTCTTGATTTCTTGTTACCCGTGTGCCACACAGTCTGAAAGTGGATAAAGTACGAGCTCCACCTTCAGCTGTAGTTGTCTGAACTGCTTTGATTTTCATGAGAACACCAGGTAACAAGCTCGAACCTGTCGGCAAGTTATTGAGCACCTAGTCATTTGCAGTGATAAATTTTCTCTTGATCAACCTAGAGAAATTTGGCACATACCCCGGTGCTTGGAAGAATTTGAAACTTGCCAGTAGGTGACACCTGTGTTACTGTAATTAAAATGGTGTGTTCCATTGTTCCCGTGCAGCAACATGTCCACATTTGTCCTACGTGAGAACCAGTTTTACCGTTTTATTTCAGGCTCCAAGACAGGAACAGGAACAGTCATCATTTGGGTGGAGGATGAAAATGACAACATTCCTACAATTCCCAGCAATCTCACGCTGTGTCAGAAAGATGGAGAGCTCGGCTCTGTGGTGGTTGTGGCTGAAGACAAAGATCAGCCTCCCTTTTCTTACCCGTTCACCTTTAGCTTACCAGATAACAATGACGGCACTTGGTCTGTGACAGCACTTAATGGTAAGTGGTTGTCTTTGCACACAGTGAAACACACACAAAATGTGTCTTTTTAAATTAAATATGAATAACAGCAAGTGATTTAAAAAAAAAATTGTAAACATCTACCTTATTTACAGCATAACCCACAATAGATTGAACAAAAAAATCTTGAAAAAGTATCACTCCAATGAACACAGAAGATGCAGACGTGTGAGGGTGTTTTGGAGCTGTTTGCTTTGAATACTACACTTTTGAAAGTGATGCTGATCTGACCAAATCCTGTTGAAAAGATTCAAGAAGGCTTAAAACTTAAATGAAAAACGTGAACATTTTAATCACAGGCCCTAATTCTGTAGTGAAGCGCACATGTAGTTGAGCAAAAGACTTGTGTGACAAAGGTTCAAAGTGCTGTGAACGCATCTTTTGTCTTGTTTTTGGACTTACAAGACAACTACAAATCACATACATTCACAGAAGAATACTCTGTTTTGTAAAGTGTGAATATTTTATGACAAAATCTTTGTTAAAGTCACATGACGCAGCCTGAAATGTTCTTCAGTCTTTTGTTTTTGTTTTTTTGGTGAAGCTTGGATCTCTTTGTAATTGTTACCTATGTGTTTCCTTCTCAGAAACAGCAGCTACACTGCAGCAGGTCAAAGAGGTTTATACAGGGACGCATCCTGTTGACCTGATTGTTAGAGATCTTCAGGGCAATGGTAAAACGCAGACAGTGAACGTGAAGGTCTGCAAGTGCAACAACGGCGTCTGCCTTGGCAAGGATAAGTCTGTGTCACTGGGGCCGCTGGGTATACTGACTATGCTGCTGCCTGTGGCCCTCCTCCTACTGCTCTGTGAGTCTCCTGCTGCTACTGTCTCGATAGTGAAACAAAGCAAAAAATAAAGCACTTTTGTGTTTGGGCATTGTTTAAAAAAAGTAAGCTGGGGGTTCTCTTGTAGCTTACTCATTTGATATTGGGAACTGAACAACAGTGCATACGACAGTGCAGTGTATAATGCTGTTATACTCATTCTTGTGATGCCTACCACACATGTGAGCGCTCATTTTGAACATGCTTGCTTTGTTATTGCAGTTTTGCTCCTTGCATTTTTCTGTCTAACAAAGAGAGAGAAATTGGAACTTGATGATGCCGGAGACACCGGAGGAATCCTGCTCAAATCAAACACCGAGGCCCCAGGGGACGAAGTGGTAAGGGCAGTAATGCGGAAGTATTGCCTCAAAATACATCCCTAAACCTAAGCCTAAGCCGTGATAGTATCCTGTGTAAACCCCCCCCCCCAAAAAAACATATTCCCTTCTTACTGTTTCCCGTTCTGCTTAAATGATTTCATTGACGCGTGACCGTTTTTGTTTCGATTGGCAGGATACAAGTCTCATCAGTGCTCCCCCTTTTGGGGCTGAACAAGCAATAAAGGGTTCTGTTAAGGGTACGATGCTGAATGCTGGATGGCTCGGGAACCAGAGCTCAAGCACCATTGGAGCCCATGGTGTACATGAGAATGGGATGTATGGAAGGACTGATATTTCCACAGCTAATATGCAAGAGTACTATTCTGGCCAGTATGACATGAACTATGATGGTCAATCCTATGGTCAGCTTGTTGGTAGTGGTGTAAACTTTGACAGCAGACATTACAACCAGGACGCAGGTCTTCTGCATACTTGGCAAACGAATGGCCGCTATCTACATCAGGTAATGTTTAATGATTACAGATATATTAATATTATTTTTTAATACACCCAACAAGTATATATCTAGGTACAGAAGTTCGCTTAAAAAGTGGAAAAGAGAGAAGCAGAATGTGTGCGAATAAGTTTCATTCTCTGAGGTCTAACTTGTTACCTGTTAGAGCTAAGGTAAAACTCTCATGTGTAATATTATCTCGTTCTCCAAGCCGTGATAGTATCCTGTGTAAAGCTCAATATTTCTCAGCCTTTGGTGAAAAATATTTCTCTATAACTTGTTGGGGAGCTGTTTGCTCGATGTGTAATATCTGACTGCCAGTCATATCCCGAGCAGCTTTGTAGGTGTTGTATCCCTCCTCCCATCTTCCAGGCTTAGTCCACAGAGTAATAATACTCTTCCTTTCTCTTCCAGAAACTGGCCCGTATGGGAACAGAGAATGATAAGTATTATGCTGACGACATGGTCCACTCTTACGGGTTTGAGGGGGTTGGCTCTACAGCTGGCTCTGTCGGATGCTGCAGTGACTATAATGACAATGATAACCTTGACTTTCTGAACACACTTGGACCGAAGTTCAGAACTCTTGCAGAGGTCTGCAGAAAGACATGAACAACAACACTCCAGATTAATAGTGTTTTACTTTTAGCTGTAAAAGATGCAAAAGCCTAGGGTCTAAATGCTTGGCATGTTACTGGACAAGGATGGCAAGAAGAAGAAGCAGGTGGTGTTGGTGTGTTATCTGCTAATGCTTCTTGCTGTTTCATTTCTTTGTTCTTTTTTTTGTGGTAAAAGTTGTTTGCACTGAAAACTATGCAGTTGCTGTTAGTTGTGAGTACTTTGTGTTCTATGTCACTAGCTGCATTTCCACCACAGAAGCTCGTTCCTAGGGACTGCATTTCTTTGGAGGTTTCTACCTCAGGATCCAGGGTCTAAATGAAGTTCTTGAAAAGGATATTTCATACCTATGTGTTGGGGGGTGGCACTTCAGGAGCTTTTGGTGTAGGGAATGGAGTGTTTCTGGTTGGAAAGCAGTTTCTCATAAAAATCAGGTTTATTTTAAGATATACCACAGAAATTGTTGGTTATTGTTAATAAAAACAGCACTTTTCCCCTTGTCTTTGTGAGTCTTAAGACTTCAGCGGGGAGAACAGACAAAACCACCTTTAAGGAACCTTTTAGATCTTTGAAAAATGTTTCTGGGCCTAAAAATTCTGGTTAATTTGGGTAGAAATGCAGCGACTGAGTGTTAATGTCTTTGTCTTAAGCTTTTGATTTTTCAGATTTATAAAGATTATTGTGTCTATGAAGCAAAATGATTTTTTTGAAAGTTTTTTTCAATATTAGCATTTTTTGTGTAATTAATCTTTATCTGCATTAGAAAAGCATTGCTTTTTCAGTCATGTGGTTGGTTTTACTTATTAAATTTCAGGTATTGCAAATATATTTTACAAAAAATAACTGCCTTTCTAATATAATGTAATAATAATTGTACAATATTTCATGTAAAATGACACCCTTATAATTATATCTTTTTAACCGTGTGGCTTGAATTCTGCAGGATTTCCCAATAACACAGAAATGGTGTGTAACCGTACTCTAATTCAGCTCACTGTCACTCAGGTTATTGCAACATTCCCAACAGCAGTCCTGTGAAAATCAGCACGCAGGCGGGAATGGGAGGAGTAAGGTGTTACTGACAGCCTGGTTGCTGTGTGATTGCAACTGTCCACACATAAGAAAACGACAACAAACCCAACAGTGTATAGAATATATATGTATATCTTGTTGTTTACGTCATAATTTGACATGAACATTAAACAGTGATGTATAATTTTTACTACTGTTTCTGTTTGAGTTCTTTCTTTCTACATTTAATTAGTGTTTGTGCGTACTGTCCATAGGGTGTATTTGTTTAAATTTTAATGCCTGATGTAATATTAAAAAAAAAAAATTCTTCCTAATGCTGTTTTGGTTGTGCTGTGCAGAAAGGTAGGAGCAGAAATGGTTGCTCCTTGTGCTCAGGCTTTGTGTGCATTCTGGTGAATGTTTCACAGGGTGGGGCACACTAGGATTATTCAACACAAAGGGTGCAATGTTCCAACACAGTTAAACTCCGCTTCTTGGCTAATAATTACTTTCAGTCCTCTGCAGATCCAGTCGGTGTACTGGTTTTATTATGGGAACATTGCTGCACCTATTGTTATCATAGTAACAAACTTTATTTTATAAACAAAATACTTCATAAGACTCATCATTTGCAGTTAGAGGAAATTTATGAAAGGGCCCAGTCACTAGCAATTATCAATAATATGTTTTAAAAAGTGAGATTGTAGAGATAACAAACTTCAAAGACCTTTGTAAATAAATAATCTATGATAAACATACTGAAACCTCAACTGAACCCCCCCCCCCCGAGTTGTAACATTTGGATTATTCATTTATAGATAATTTAAGGAATCAATGAAGTTGTAAACAATTCACCAGTTTCTGATGCATCAATGTGATGTATGTAGGCTCTAGAGAGGGCCATCTGTCGTGACTGTGATAATGAGTATTAAATATGATGACAGGAAGAAAGAAAAAACTGGAAAATAATTTCCTGGGGGGTGGTCGCCATGATCAAACAGTGAAATCTTGTTAAAAATACATCATCATCTGCACAGATTAAAATAATACCGTCACATTTGTGGAAGGATGTGAACAAGATGTGAACATCAAGGGTGTTTGGTCAAAATCCCACTGGGGCTAATTAGGTGAATCTTGAAAATAAGTCACTTAACTGAAAATAATGACCAAAAAAAAAAAATTAAAAAAAAATTAGCACTTAACCCAAATATCTAAAGAATACAATCCAAGCACAGACAGTGCTACTACCCATATTTGAACAATACATTTCTTTACAGAGATAAAACCCTTTTTTTTATGACTGGTCCCCTCACAATCTGTAATGAGAAGTGACTTTTATTCAGATTCTTAGGTATTTTTGGAAACACATATTCCTGGGGAGTTTTTTTTCTTTTAAAACACAATTTACATCTTTAAAACGGTTACAGATGCAGGAACTCTCTATTGCCGTTATTATCTTGTGACTCTGGAGCTGCTCACTGATGACTTAACACTGAGGTCAAGGATGTGAAAGTTGATAAGCAAAATCTTTTGACACATAGTTTAATTATAGGCGGTGACCACTCAGTGAGTGTGATATGTCTCAAGTAGGCTCAAACTGAGAAGCAGGGTGGAAGTGATTGACCTGACAGTTTTATCAAAATCCTTACTCGTTTATACATTTTTATATGAAAAAACATAAGAAGGGCCTGCTGCACAAAACAGCATGCTCAGCTGCCCTAATAAAAGACGCGCCGTTGGAAGTGCATGACAAAATTACCTTAGCAGCAATTAAAATGACAACAAAGACAATTTTAGATAATTTATTTAATGGCTATGAAATGCATTCCTACGCAACGCAACGGCACAGATAAGCAGCACAATTCAATAGACTATTTTGTGTGTCCACCCTTATCAGAGCCATTTGAACCATCACTTCCAGTTACTTCTGTAAGGATGCAATTAATTCTAAAGCAGTAGCGTGAAATTAATTTATTGCTTGTAATTAGTTTTTGTCATACTGTGAAAACAATCTTTCCAGATAGGGTGTTTTTCTCCTTCCAGTGTGTCTGAGGACACTTGGCTCAATCTGAGTTCAATATGGAGCAGTGCCTTCAGCTGCCAAGAATGTGAAGCACAGAAACTTCTTAACCCCCTGTTGGCTTTGCCCTCAGGATTTATAGTTTTAAGTGGCATGTGCAAGATATTTGGGTTGCTTCATCAATGCACACGACCAAGTACATTTCTTCCTGGTTTGCCTTGGGAAAGCACAAACTTGGCGGAGTTCTGATAAGTTTGTGAGCAATTTTATCACTTAATATGAAGACTCACGGGAGAGACGGAAGCTACGTGTTGTGTTAAAGGATTCGCATGTATAATTCAGTTGCGCTTATATAAATCCAAGATGTTATTACCGAGAGAGACACTAGATGTCACTCTTACCTCTTATGTGAGAAGAGCGCTGCTGTGGAAGTGGCTTTGGGGAGTATTTATAGAAAATAGCTGATTTTTTTTTAGTGAACACACCTCTCTGTCTGTCACATGTGTTACTGAACACCTGAAATCACTTCAATTAAGCTTTGAAGCCTCGATGGGGAAGTGATTTGAGGAGTTGTGGCAGAAGCCTCATCATGCCCTGATGTGCCAGACTGTGTAGTTATTATGCACTCTTACAGTCCTCTACAGTGATATTTGCTGTCACTTACCTAACAAGATTTGCTGCTGATGGAGTGAGTGAAACTGACTAAAAGTCACAGTTTTAATGAGTCAGGCATTTTTACCCCTGCTGGTGGCATGTGGACTGGTGGGTCAGGACTCCATGGCAAAAAAATTTAAGACATTGTGTACCATGTATTGTCATTTAAAAAAAAAAAAAGTTTAATGGAAATTCTTGTAACTAAATTATATCCATTCTCATAGAGGGAAGGTAATTAGAGGGCAAAAAAAGAGAGAGAGGCATTTTACCAGATATTATTTATATGTGTGGGTTCTGTCATCATAACATCTGCTTTTGAATTAGCATTTTCCAAAATGTGCTGCACCTTTAAACTTTTCTTTTCACAGAACTTAAATTACTTGTTACATTGTTTGCTTGAGGAATTGTTTTTCTTCCCGGAGTTCTGGATCACTGAAACTCAAGTGCACTGTGCAGCTTACATATTAATTAGATAATTCCGTCTGGCAGTGGAAAGACATTTTGATCTTAATTAGTCAAAAGGGTTCAAATAAAAAATCGGTCTAAGGAATATATAAAAATACAAAATTAATTCATTCAAATTAACCTATAATTACTGACAGTGGAGTCCAGAAAGACACAGTTATTTATTTCTTAGTTTTATTTACTGTACTGACATTAATAGTGATGTGGTTAATGCTCATTCACTTTTTTCCCACAGTTATTTAAGGTACTGTATAAAACACCATCCATTCATTCATTTTATTAACCGCTTACCCAGTTTAGGGTCACATGGGGGGGGGGCGCTATCTCAGCTGTCGTAGAGTGAGTGGCGGGGTACAACATGGTTGTCAGTTATGTTCACATTCATACCTGCATGTGGGAGGAAGCCAGAATACCTGGGGAGAACATGCAAAATCCACATAGAAAGGTCCCAGCTGGCCGCTAGGTTCAATACCAGAACCCTCATGCTGTGAAATGACAGTGCTAACCACTGTCTGTGTGATTAACATTGTTTTTCATTACACTAAATAACTCACAGCGATAAAGTCAGAGTGGGGTTTAGAAATGTTCACAACTTTATTAAAAATCCTAAAACTGAAATCTCATATTTACAAAAGTACTTTTGTTCTTACATGCATCTTGTTGACGTTAATAATCCCAGAGATGATGTCCAGAACATGCTTGGAGTCCACCTGTGGTAAACTGAATTGTCTGGGCAGACAGGGAGAAAGGCACTTATTGTCATATATGTAATTTTTATATACATAAAAGACAAAAACTAAGGAACTCTTTACACACCCCTACAGTAGAAATAGGGCAAAGACAAAGATATGAATCATTGTTTTTAAAGTTTTGGATGTTCTCAGTAGCACAGTGACTTTGAACCACCAGGACTCGACACTTCGCTCTTCAGTTTAGAGGCCGGCCAGTCTGAGTAACTGAGAACTGAATGGAGAATAAACGCGGCCAAAAACAGAGAGGTTTTTGACGAAAACCTCCCAAACCTGAGATTCGTTCACTGCACGATCGTGATCCAAAGTGTAGAGTGAGGGCAATTCTGGGCCGTCTTCAGAACAAGTCTCTGTCTTTGAGTACCTCAGCCAAATCCAGACTTGAAAGCTCCAGAATATCAGTGAAGAGACCTGAAGATAACACTTCACAGATGCTTCACTTCATAACTGATGAACCTTAGCAGGTTCTTCCAGGAGGATGGGAAAAAGTGCCAAAATAGAGGTTTGCAAAATTTGTAGAGACTTACCCAAGAGGACCTGAAGCTATGATGGCTGCCACAGGGGCTTCTACAGATTGTTAAATCAGGTTATAATGATTAAATGAGAAAATTACCTTTTTCATTTTTAATTAATTGGTTTTCTTTTTGTCATTGTTGGCTATTGAGTGTGGGTCGATTTATATGGTTGTGTGTGCTATTACTTGCGTCAGCTTAAATTCAATTTGTAATGATTAAAAAAAAAATCTGCGACCCGATTAGAGTCATGAAGCAAATAATTATGGGTCTGAATATTATCTGAGGTAACGGTATCGTGTTGGTGCAGTGCACAGACACACATCCTCTCTACTATTTAAGAAACACACTAATAAAATACTAGAATTTCCCTCACTATAACTGAAGCACAAACTTATTGGATGGGCTGAAAATGTTCAGTTTGAAGCTTTATAATGAGAATAACCAGTGGGAGATGTCACTGGTGGCTTTGTCCATCTTTTATAGTGAAACTTATGAGTAAGTTCAGTAAGATATGTAATCACTCATCTGCCTGCTTTCCCGGGTGTTCAGGCCGCTAGTCTATTCTTTACATCCCCCTCCTCCTTCCCACGCTGTCAAACTCAACGTTGACATCATTGCTCTAGTCAATCATCTTGCCTGCCGTCTCTGAGCCAATCAGCCTCTGTTCTGCGTGCCTTAAATCTCTCTGCTCTTCTGTCATTCTGCCTTTCAGGCTCTCATTTGTGCAACTCACCTCTTCCCCATCTCCAAGCCTCCATCTTCATCTTCACTACCAACAGCATCAAGACTCCGCTGCTAGGATGGGTCATCGGAGTCTAATCGCCAAACAGCTTAATCGAATTCTGTGTCTCAATAAATCATGTTCTGTTATTCCAAATGATCTCTCCTTATTGAACTACCTATGATTTAGCAGGCGGTCTGTTGGAACTGACTCACTGTTTTGGAGCCAGACTTAAGTGGCCACCAGAGGAGATGCAGTTTCTGGCATTTTCATGTTGGGTTAATTTACCAGTACAGCAGATTGTTTCTTTGTTGTAATCAGTGGACACAAGGACATGAGTGACTCATTTTGTGGATAAGGGGAAACAGTTGGGTAAGCCCGATGACAAATTGTTTCCCCTCAAAACAATTAGTGACACAACAATACATGAAAATAACAGTGACGTGAAATTTTATTCTTTCTGACAAGAATCAATTGCTGATTTCATCACCATTAGGTGTCCATCACAGTGACAAGCCTCAAACTCTGATAGTGATGCTGATACCTTAAGCTCCACAGCTCAGCTCCACACTCAAACCCCTGAACCACCACAAAAGGCTGTGTAGATGTGTGGTTGAGGTTCCTGCTTGTGTTGGCCTTTATTGAACCAAATACTGAAGTGCAATAAACTGAATGTTAGAGCGTAGCAGCAGACATGGGATGCAAACACACACACAAGCACAGACACACACAGAAATCATAAAGCATGGTTCCTGTTCATTATTGCTCGTCCAGCTGAGGCGTACAGATCTCACTTTGGGCTAGGTGGTTAGGCTTTGAACAATGTTCTGAGGGAAACTCACTGCTTGTTTTAGTCTTGCTGGTATGATACTGATATCACTTTCACAACTTTTGTTTTTCAAAGTCAGCATGGTATAATCTACCCCCCCCCAAACACACACACACACATACACTAATGCAGACAATAAATGTAATCTCAGTGGGGGGTTATTAATGCAGGCAGGCTTCAGAAAAAGAAGGAACATCTAACCGAGCCTCGGTGTGACGTTGCCTGTCAGAAGAGCCACATATTAGAACAGTGGCCCTGATACATTTGCTTTGATGGAAATGGAAAAAAAATATGCAAGCTGACAAAGTGTTTTCCTGTGTAGTTATCATGAACAAAGCAAGCCCTCTGCAAAATCTTACTGTCATGTTTGACTAACTGCTAGAATTTAACGGCTGAACATGCAAGGATCAGCACAGAGCAAGTTGCCTGAGTAGAAAGACGGAGATGTAAGGGGTTAGACAGGCTGAGGAGGGGAGGATAAACAGGTAGATTAAGAGCATAAAGAAGACAGGCAGAGTGCCTGACATACACGCCTAAAGAGGAGAGACAATTTTCTTGAGAGTGAGTTGATTTAAGGGACTGATGTTAGGCATTAAGATGGTGCAAAGACTTGACTAACTAGGCTCTCAGTGCGTAACCCCTGCAGTGAAGATCTATAAGGCTGATCAGACCACCTTCTGTGGGAGTTGCTACTTCTTGCCTCACCGCCTGTCTCTTAGTTGGATGCTGAAAGAGACTTCAGCTGACTACAAAACATCATCTCACCAAGAGGTTATGCCCTGATAACCACATAGTTTTAATGTGGAATTTAATTGCTGCATTGCACGTTTTACTTGGGGAGTGTTTTGACACTGTAGGTGTCAAAACAGGATGAGCAAAAGCGTGCAGCCAAATCTCAGCCCCCTCAAACCTCCAAGCTCAATGGCCATAAAAAAATTTGCATGTTGATGAGGGTGCTTGGGAAGTTTTAAGCCGTGAGTAACCACTCAAATAAAAAAAAGAAAGAAATCCAAAGATTACTGAGGTGAATGTAAACTATTAATCATTTTAGGAACTTATGAAAAGCATGCTTTTCCACTTTAGCAGGCTAAAGATGAGCATCAACAGGGACTGACACTTGCTGAGGTTATTGACAAGACTCAGTGGGACAAAATAAGTAACACAGCGTGCATAAAAGGACACTCAAGTTTGCAACTTCATTATCTTTGAATAAATATATCCACCCTGGTAGCAAAAATCCAATATGGCACAGCAGCAAATCTCCTACTAAGCCCTGTGACCACTTTGCTTACTTTATGCCAAAGTCTGGAGAAGTTAAAGCACACCAACACTCCATACATCTCAATCCCTTTCATGCTCTGAAACTGAGCTCAAAATACTTTTTAAAAAAATATATATATCCACTAACACTGATTCCAGCAGTATACAATTTATTGATTTGCTGTCAACCTTCATCCACCTATCCAAAGGCTTTATATGTAACAGCACTGCCATCAGATAAGGAGCAGAGCAGAGACAGAGAGAAATGATGATGTTTACTGCAGAAAACACAGGGTTTGACCCCATATCTCATTAAAGTGACTCAAAAGTGGTAACATCACTAAAATCTGCTGTGCTCTGTTGAGTTCACTCAGCTTGCATTCCCAGACAATTGACAACCAAGTGATAGATGTCTATGAAGGCCTGATTCAACTGAGTAGGTATGTTGGATAATGAATTGAAGAAAAAGAAAAAAGAATCACAGGCGCATGCTGTACTTCTACAGATCTATCTTGTCTTCTGTTCTGGAAAGTTTAGTATCTTCTAACAAATTTTGTGTAATTTTAATGTTTTATGGCTTTAAATAAATAAATAAATAAAACAAAGCGATCTGTTCACAATAGGATTCAAAAACTGATGAGATTGAAATTACTGTCATATATAGCTGGTAAATATAAAACTGCAGAAAAAGCAGGCAATTGGTTTGACTTAGGACATAGATTAGAAATAGGGCAAAGCTTTTTATAAAGCCGTGTCTATATAGAGTGGTATAAAACAGCTCACAATTCATCTGTGCTATATGTATGTAAAAGTTACCAAAAATGTATTTTTATGCTTCTTGTCTGTTTTCCTATGTTTTCCCCACTTTTTCTACAGTAATTGTGTGGACAGTGATACCAAAATGTAAGTGACCTATGGCCCAGTTCTCTGACTGAATGCCCACTGTGAACACACACACACACACACACACACACACACACACACACACACACACACACACACACACACACACACACACACACACCTTCTGTATAGATGCTGTAGAGTGAACAAAATCTGTCTACCAGCAGCTCTTTAAACCTCAATGGCTGTGCACCAACGACAATTTGCCATTTTGCACAGGGTTATGTGGTGGACTATTTCTTGGCTGGATGCAGTAATTTCCTGGAGTCTCCACAGGATGTCTGGCAGTTGCTCAGGAACAGTCTGTGACGTAACTCCTTGAAAATGGCAAATCATTTTTTTTTTGTTTTGTTCTGTTTTTTCCTTTCAGTTTTTGTATGGATGAACAGATTTGTGTTGGTGTGAGGATTTTGTACTGCCACTGTTTGGTCATTTTACCTCCCATCTCACTGACCGCGAGGTAATCTAATGGAGTGCTGTTGTCAGCCTTTGTAATTACCCTTGTCACAATGTTGCCATAATGTTTCACTTTTAACATCTGCTCACCACACACATCTCATTCAACAAAGAGGCAACCTCGACCTATTGTATTTGCTTAACATGCAGGATCACCTGCTCCCCTGCTGTTCCCCTCTGTCTGTGCCTTTCCCTTTAAATAGGGACAAGTTTCCTTTTTTTTTCTTTTCCAAGACCATCTCTTCTTCTTCTTTCATTGATTGCCAGACCAACATCCCAGAAATCACTCCATCTACTGTGAGTGGCAGGTAGACGAATAATGGAGGAGGAGAAATCAATGCAAGTACATTTAGCAGTCATTCCTTTTCTCTAACCTTTCATCCTCTCCACCAAGAGGTCAAATCAAAGCATCACTATCAGCAGTTCAAACAGTAGGGAATGAATTTTGCATTTTCTTTTAATTCTACCTTGTAGTGTGAAATATGTCTGCATGAGGCCCTTTTCCATAACTGGAAAAAAAAATATTTTACTTAAATATAAGAAGCAAATTACAGAATGGTGAGAATACAAGCAATCTGTGTTTTTGTCATTTATCAGTGCTTTTTCTATTAAATGTTGTACATTGCTGCTTACACAGAGAATGATTTCTGAATGTTAATAAGGTTCTTTTAAGCACACTACATTTCAGTCTTGCAAGGGACATATTTAATATGTACATACTGAATAAGTGGTCCTGAGTATGGAGGACTCATTGCACTGTGCAAATGCACATCTCAAAGAGTGACCAACACCTTGGGAAGTTTCACCTTTTTGAGGGTCACTGTCACTGAATGAATACATTACTGGGTGCCTGTGATTAATTACTTGCAGGGCCTACAGTGAATAGGTACCACAGATGACAGCTTGTGTGAAAACTTTTCACATCAGCAATCTCCCTCAGCCCATCAATAATTTACACGAATCACACACGCTTATTTAGACTTTCTTTCATGGAAGGCATTAATAGATACATTGTTTTAAAACAAATGACTATTGTCTTCATTATTAAACATTAAGCTGTGGATTGCTAAAGTCACATTAGGGAAAACAGTGGTAGGAGACAGCGACATGACCAAAATTAATGCGACTGTGTACAATGAACTTGCAGTCTCTTTGCCTCTTTAAAGCAACTTTGGTCTGTCAAGACCACATTCAAATGGCAATAAGACTGAGTCAGTCTCCGATCAGGCTACTATTGGTTTGCAGTAGTTTGTGCAGTTACATGCTAACAGTGAATAATTGTGAAAAAAATGAGGAAGACTGCAAATTTGTTGCAGTCCACATAAACGGAAATTTACTTTAAATAGAAATTCACATCAAATGCTTACATTAAGAGTCCCGCCTGAACAGAACTGAAACAGAGTTTCCTACACAAATAGTGATATAGTTGCTGCAGGATGGCAATTTAACTGCAAAATGATATATATGCTTGCCAGCCTTGCTTTTATACAGGAACATAAGCCAAATGCAACCAGCTGGCAACCAGTTGAGTCAAGTCCCCTATTGTACGGAGGCGCATCATGGATGAGTTGTGTGCATCAGTGCAGACTGACTCTGACACTGATCGATTACAGTGTGTTGGCAATCTGTCCGTGTTTATAAATTACATGAGAATTATCAGCAAAACCAGTCTGTCTGAAAATGACTGCAGTTGTGTCCAGATCAGACCAGGACTGCTTGGAAACAGGCAACCTCCCACCAAGCAACCCGTGCAATCACCTTGCAACCAAAAGTGATTGAGGGAAATCACTCATTCACCTGTCCATTTTACTTTTTGCTCCACAGAAACAGCTACGCAGTGTAAAGACAGTGTAAGGACTCTATTATTTTGACATAATATCAGTATTTTGTGTACGCACTCTGGAAGCCTTGTGAAGGATTCTAATTTCTGTGTGAAATTCAAGGTTCCTGCCAACAGAAGATAGGTAGCTTTGAAGAGCTCCACTGTGTGTAAACAGCAAGTGTGTATAATCAGGCTCTAGGTTAATAACTATTTCAAATCTCTGCATACAATATACTAGCATATTAAATTTCAGAAGCACATAATGCCCATGCTCAGTTTTAAAAAAAGTTGCTCATAAAAAAGGTAACTTTAATTCATTTGACTGACTGTTTCAGAACTTTTTCGATATTAAATCAAGTGACGAGGCCCTCACACAGTCTTGTACAGCATTCTATGAAATAGTCAATGAAAGGCAGCATGGCAGGGATAAATTTATCTAGAGCTGTTATTTGTATGCCTGTGGACTCATATATCTAATGGATGGAATAAAAAAAGAGAAAAAAAAAGCAGCAGAGGCACACAGTGGCTCAGTCCATAACCAGCAAGTAGCCACAACAATGGGAAATAGGGCAGATCAAGGTTGCAAGTAATTACACCTATCTGCAGGCTTAATTAGGTCACCCTTAAGTGAGTATTGTGTGATAGTGTGCGTCCGTAATGACTGTGAATGAATGTGTGTGTGAAAACTATCTCCCAACAGACCACAGGGTCATGTCCATGAATCACAGGATCAGAGTGAATTTACAGTGGGGTGCTGAAACGTGCCTCTCTGTACGGCCGAGGGCAAGTTTGGGAAAGCATACACAATGAGACTGTTTTCACGCATGCACCTAGTTATGAGTCAACAGCTGTTTTTCATCGTTTTGTGGTGCATATCATAGAACAGAGAGCACTGAGGTGTTTTAAAATGCAAGTATATATATTTTTTGTCTCTGATTGCATTACCTCAGTAGCCAAGCTTGATGATAGTAAGCAAGTTTACTTGTCCCTGAGACAGCTAAAGTGTTTCTGCAAGTGTGTTTCTAGCTTG